>MJUU01036622.1:101249-125278 GCA_002080025.1 Modiolus philippinarum | reverse complement strand
TACCTTATAAAATGTTTGCATTGCTTAACTTGTCCTAATATAGATGAAATATTTTCAAGTTATCTAGATTTATTTCTACACTCAGACATTAAATGCCATGTAACAAGAGGCAGATTACACAAAATAATCATAAATCTAGACAAGAAAAACATATGATACAAATACATATTAGAACACACATTTATAACAAATATGCATTGTAAAAAATAATTACAGAAAAGCATGCTAGTTACTTACACAAATTCACATGCTCAAACAATATTGACAATACTTGAGGAATTGTTAAGAGCATTTCTTTTTTTTACTCAATGCGCTTTCATTCGTGTAAATGCCTTGAACTGTTCTCTTATTTGTGTTTTCTTTGATTATCTCGAATTCGAAGCACTTTCAGTAATAATTAACCTCAATTTATTAACTTACCTCGAATTATTTATCTCGGATAAATAGCTTCGAACTCATTAATGTTGATGCATATTCATTCATATGACGCATGCTTAACTATGGCCTTCAGTTATGATTCACTTAAGTATTAAATAAAGTTGGTACATGCATTTTCATGTAGAAAAGTATTCCCAATCCCAGGATCGAACCATACTAACAAGGGATCAAACGGATAAACCAACTCGGTTATGAGTGGTAGAAGACGAATACTAGTTAGAAAATATATTTAAGGTGACAATCGATTAATAACTCTGGTAATTTTAATGATACAATTTATCTAGTGTTTGCATAAAACGTAAACAAATATCAGACACAAAATAATTATAAAATAAAGTTAACCCTTTGTAGAATAAAAAATACATTTACCAATAAATAAATAAACGTGATATGAATATTCGATTATATTTGCTGGATGTTATCATTTATTTGTATGACATAAATGTATTTGCATACTCATAATTGGACGGTCTTTAAGTCAGTTCAAGTATGCTTCAGAGTAACTATTTGATGTTAAGTATTTTTTAAGAAAAGGGGTCGTTCAAAAGCCTTCGCTTTCCGCGCTTAGTTGTCTTGACAACCCTTTTCTTATGAAGTAATTAAATTCAATTAAATAATCTAAAACACAATTAAATTAATGCATACTAGTATTACCATACACAAATACCCTCACGTATATCAAAAGTGTAAGGCTCAATCAAGTGGAAAACTTTCAACACATGCTATAACCAAACGTACCGTTTTAATTTCTCACTTTTAATATATTTGTAGTTTAATGAATAATTTCGGGTTTTTTTTTATAAAGGTTAATTACAATAACTTCATAATACAAAAATACCGAAGTTCATAACAAAACGGTATGCTGTGTTTCAAGGAGTAACCTCTCATAAGTATCATTAGAATCATATAATATGGAAAGCCATAATTCAAAAGTTGTAAAAATGAAGTACTCATTACCAAAAATATCAAATTTGAGGCCAAATCCAGTACCGAGGACAGTCACCAATTGCAACACACGGAATGAAGCCCGCAGAGTTTTTAAAGGATTAGAGTTTTGATAAATAGTTTTAAAATACATTTGTTAATAGAGACAGCCACCAATCTTTTAATTACAGACTCATTACCATAGTCTGGAAATCTTTACATTTTATAAACATTTGTTCAACTTTGCTTCACTGTTAAGGTAGAAAGACAGTAATATTCATATCCATGAGATTTTGTTGCAAGTTGGCACAATTGAAGAACAAATCCCACTTACTCGAAATCTGTAATAAAAAGTATGGGTCACCATGCTTGATTTTATAGAATTGAGATCAAAGTTTGCTCATTTTTAGCCATTTTTTCACCTAAATATACATAGAATGCACAGGGAAAATTTGGAAAGGCAATTTTTGGCTTAATAGAAATGAACTTTTTATTCATGAGAATTTGATGATTTTTTGTGAAAAGATAGCTTGTGATGTAATTTATTGGTAACAATGAAAAAATGTATGTGTCACCATGCTTTTAACTGAGATATTTTACAAAAATTTCGGAGTATCAATCAATTACGGGAAAGGAAGTTAATTCGCGGCAAAGTAAACGAAATATGACGTTTCAAATCTGTCATTCAATTATGACGTCACAAAGGAAAGCTGTCAAATTGCTGTTCCGGTCTGAAAAACAAACCTTCCCCGTATCCGACTCTTTATTTTTCTAATGCGCGATTGAATTGCGCAGCGCAACAGTGTCTATCTACCTTAAGTTGTTTTGATATCATCAAGACTAAGGTCCAGTTTGGAATTCCAAATCTCAACTTTAGCCAATTTCATGAAATGAAAATATGTTTTATCCAACTCAAACTGTCAGAAATTTTATTTGAAAATAAATAGTATTTAACTTATAAATAAGAGATAATAATATATTGTTACAGATCAATTTTACCAAAAGTTCAACATTCTTTGCTTAATGTAAATATTAAGTCCTTAGCTAGTTGTCAGTAACTGCGAGCAGTTATCAGGACAGTACCCGTGTGTATTGTCTTCATGTTTTATGTACTTCATTGTAAAGGATACTCGTCTCGATAAGTTGGACTTTTTTCTAGTTTGATTTCTTCTTTGAGGCTTTTGTGTATTTATTTTTAGCCTTTCACCACCCATAGGAGGAGTGTTTGGATCCAAGAAAACGAGTTTAACCCCTCCGCAATTTTTGCGCTTGTCCCAAGTCAGGAATATGTTGATCATTGGCTTGTCCTTGTCTTCTTATAAGATTTTAGTTTCTTGATATTCGGGTTATTGGTTGTGGTTTTTTTTCCATTGATTTATTCACTTTTTACTCCCTTTTTTGGGGCCATTTAGGGCTTGCTATATGGTGGGAGGTTTCTCACTGTGTTGAAGACCGTACGGTGACCCATAGATGCTTTGCTTTAGGTCGTTTTAATCTGGAGATGGGATGTTGTCTCCTTGACGTTTACCCAATTTCCTTTCTTTTTTATATTCAAAATAAAGCGATCGAATTTTCCATAAACCATATATTTTGGTGTACTATATTTTACATTTAAAATTCGTTTGAAATAATGCAAATGTAATCGTCCTATTATAATACTCGAAAGAACACTTCCTTGATTTCTGACAACATGTCTCCGAGGGTATTCACCAACCCAGTAGCCACCACTTCGGCTTTTTAGTTTTGAAGAAGCTTGAATAACCATGGGTTAGGCTTAAATAACCAAATTATTCGATATTAGTTTCTGCACATACAACAATATCAAAATTTATGATACATTTTTTTACTTTCTAAAAAAAATCAGAAATGAACATCATATATTTATACATGTTAGCTTTCAAATAACTATATACCGAAGTTACTGTAAATTTTATTTCTGCATGTGGCGATTCCGACAACTTATGTCTCTTCAGTGGAGATAAAATCTATACATTTGGAAGACAATAAACTCAAAGAGTTGAAAAACCGATAAAGAAAAAAAAACAACCAATATGTTGTAAATGGAAATCCAAAATAAGCTAAAGACAGAGGTTTGCATGAAAAAGATACTACTAAGGTTTCAACAAAATTTACTAATTTTAAGATTTCGAAATAAAATTTGCTTTAGGTTCAGTACCGACGTATTGACTACTTGGCTAGTGAATACCCTCGTGGACTAACAGTCTAGCAGCAGAGTCATCGATTAAGTTACAAGAATTTCTCAATTTTTTTTCTTTTTTTAATTTATGAGATGATTTTTTTAAAGATGCTGACTGAGGCACAACTGAGAACTTACTCATGATCTTTATGTCGCTCATATTTGAGAATGATCGATCGTGGTTTTTCATCGGCATCGTTTCCGGAACGTAGTCTGTGTATCACGTGGAATTTTATTACGTCTTTAATTTTCATAATTTTTCTCAGAAAAAGCTTGAGTTTTCGTTCAGAATTACTGTTGTCTGTTCCCATCCAACCGTAAAAAATAATTTTTCTTTCAGTTTTCTTCTCTTTCGGTCAAGTTCCCCCCTCTCTCTCTCTGTGATCCATATTTTCATATTTGGTTTGTTGTTTTCAAAATCGTTGAAAAAGATTATTTGTGTTGAATTCAATATTGGAAATTCTGCTATGGACCAGAAATAATCAGTTCTTTTTTATTCTTGATTCTTCAACTCAAACTGTCAGAAATTGTATTTGAAAATAAATAGTATACTAACTTATAAATAAGACATAATAATATATTGTTACAGATC
Organism: Modiolus philippinarum; assembly: GCA_002080025.1. Lineage (NCBI taxonomy): Eukaryota > Metazoa > Mollusca > Bivalvia > Mytilida > Modiolidae > Modiolus > Modiolus philippinarum. Next base: position 121,127 of record MJUU01036622.1, on the reverse strand, counting down.
AATTTTACCAAAAGTTCAACATTCTTTGCTTAATGTAAATATTAAGTCCTTAGCTAGCTGTCAGTAACTGCGAGCAGTTATCAGGACAGTACCCGTGTGTATTGTCTTCATGTTTTATGTACTTCATGGTAAAGGGTACTCGTCTCGATAAGTTGGACTTTTTTTCTAGTTTAATTTTTTCTTTGAGGCTTTTGTGTATTTATTTTTAGCCATTCACCACCCATAGGAGGAGTGTTTGGATCCAAGAAAACGAGTTTAACCCCTCCGCAATTTTTGCGCTTGTCCCAAGTCAGGAATATGTTGATCATTGGCTTGTCCTTGTCTTCTTATAAGATTTTAGTTTCTTGATATTCGGGTTATTGATTGTGGTTTTTTTCCATTGATTTATTCACTTTTTACTCCCTTTTTTTATTTTTGGTTTGTTGTTTTCAAAATCGTTGAAAAAGATTATTTGTGTTGAATTCAATATTGCAAATTCTGCTATGGACCAGAAATAATCAGTTCTTTTTTATTTTTGATTCTAGGTGTTTAAAACGGTTTTGAAGTGAATCAAGTTTGATACTGATGCTCAGCAAAAGTTTATTTAGCATGTCAGTAAGTGAGTCTAGTGTTCATAGTTATTTTATGAATATCAATGATTACCTACATTAATGTTGGTTGTATCTCATCCGCTTGTACCTGCTCTCCTGAAAGTGAATGAAAACCTTATCAAGGACAAAGGTTACACCTGAAAAATAAAGAAATAAAGACAACACGTGAGCAGGTGAGAGAAAAAAAAATGAAGACATACACATGAGATCAGGTGCACTGGTAGAGAAAGCATCTAACGCTTCATATAAGACACCCACCGTGTTGAACATGTCAATTTTCGGTAGCAAAGTCAAATCCGGTAGGGGAAAAACAAACAGTTGGAGTTAACATATGTGTTATGGTTATGTTCATTTACTCCATATCCTTTCGTAAAATATTTAGTGGCAAACAAAGTCGGGTTTGCAGTTGACAAAAATGTGGTAGGTCAAATGGGGTCTGTAATTATTTGAAAATATATGCAAGGCGACTGCAAGATGTTTTAGGGAGGCATTTTGTTTTTATAATGGTACATCGGCAGTGAGCAAAGGACTGGTAATTACAAAAATCAATGTCCAGAAACATAAGTAACCAAAACACTGAAAAACAATGATAATAAACAGGTGCAATACGCAGAAATAAAATAACAACATTTAAAACCAAGGCACTCACAATGTGAACTCCCATAGTACAGAGCTCCGGAGAGGTGATTACTGAAGCATACTTAAAACGTATTTATTATTGCGGTTTTTGAAACTGTGACATATATGCTAGTATAAATCAATAAGGTCTTATTTTTCGGCAAATCACAGTGAAATTGTTGAGTACTCTCTGCATTTTTTTTTCCTTTTTACCGATTGTTCAAAGCTGAAACAAAACGTTTTCCAGTAATTTCGGATTACATTATCAAATGAGAATCATACATGTTCTTAGAGGTACTTTTGTGACTCCTTTTTCTATAAATAAACAATTGGAACAGGAAACATTTGGTAATTGTGTTTGAGAACTTCGTATCAATTTAAATGTGTACTAGAAGTACAATGAAATATAGGAATAGCTAAAAAAAAATACAATAAATTTTTGCGCCTGTCCCAAGTCAGGAATATGTTGGTCATTGGCTTGACCTTGTCTTCTTATAAAATTCTTGTTTCTTGATATTTGGGTTATTGGATGTGGTTTGTTTCCATTGATTTATTCACTTTTTTACCTTTTCGGGGTCATTTAGGGCTTACTATATGGTGTGAGGTTCCTCACTGTGTTGAAGACCGTATGGTGACCTCTAGATGTTTTGTTTTTGGTTGTTTTAACCTGGATACGGGATGTTGTCTTCTTGACATTTACCCCATTTCCTTTCTTTTTCATAGAGATTGAAAAAAGTAACAAATAAAAAATATATATTCTTTTTAGATTCGTAAAATTATTTTCATGCATTGCGCATGTTAAATTTATTATTTCTTTTTCGCCTCCAAATCTTACATCTCCTACCTGTAAAAATTCATTGAACATTTATTTTGTCAAGATAAACTTCCATTTTGTAATCGCTACGCTCACTCGCCCCTTTGCTTCATATTCTGGCTCACGGGTTGATATTTTACGATATATTGCTGTCAAGAGCCCGATAACATATACATATCGATACCGATACTCAATAACTTTACTTGTTCCGGTTTCTTAAATGATGATGAAAATTTACAATTAATGTAGAAAAGATGACAGAAAACACTTACAACACCGCAATTATGGAAAAAAGTTCCCTTAACTATTACCAGTGCTTTCTGGTCTAAAAGGAAAGGAACCATACTTATCAAATATGGATGACTTCAGACAATCAAGAATAAAGATGTTGGCAAGATTAAACTGTCTTCCACTAAATTCAAATTTATTTTGAATGAAATTAAAAGAGACGGATAAGTGTCAGAATACAACAGAAACTAGAAGTGTGTTTTTGATACAAAAACTTATGTCTCCCCCTCCCCTCAAGTTGAAAAGGGGCATAACTCCAACAAACATTAGACGATATGCACAACAAAGTATGAATGTCAACACTCCTGTGAAGTTTGGTTGAAATCCGATGAAAGATGTAAGAGAATTGGCGTCCACAAACATTATTTTGTCAAATTCTAAGTTAAAAAGGGACATTACTCCAACAAAAATCAGCCAATCAACCCGGCCAGACGATATGCACAACAAGGCATGACAGTCAACATTCATGTGAAGTTTGGTTGAAATCTGATGAAAGACGTAGGAGAATTGGCGTCCACAAACATAATTTTGCAAAATTCTAAGTCAAAAAGGGGCAAAACTCCAACAAAAATCAGCCGATCAATCCGGCCAGACGATATGCACAAGTACGCATGAGGGTCAACAATCCTGTGAAGTTTTGTTGAAATCTGATGAAAGATGTAGGAGAATTGGCGTCCACAAACATAATTTTGCAAAATTCTAAGTCAAAAGGGAGCATAACTCCAACAAAAATTAGCCGTTCAGTCCGGCGAGACGATATGCACAACTAGGTATGATGATGAACAATCATGTGAAGTTTGGTTGAAATCTGATGAAAGATGTAGGAGAATCATCGCCCACAAACATAATTTTGCAAAATTCTAGTCAAAAAAGGGCACTACTCCAACAAAAATTAGCCGATCAATCCGGCGAGACGATATGCACAACTAGGGATGATGGTGAACAATCCTGTGAAGTTTGGTCGAAATATGATGAAAGATGTAGGAGAGTTGGCGTCCACAAACATAATTTTGCAAATTCTAAGTCAAAAAGGGGCAAAGCTCCAAAAAATCAGCCGATCAGTCCGGCGAGACGATATGCAGCTTAAGTTAGATATTTTACTTGTAACATTGTATATATTATTTGTTAATATTATAATGCATATTGGACGTAACCCTATTACCCCGGCACTGGTTGCCCCCGTTGTAAAGGGGTAGTTTCCAAATATATATATATATATGTATATTACAATGGCCGAAAACTACAATCACATGCCCCAATCTATCGGGGAACTGCACAAGAAAAACAATAAAATGACAATAGTCAAACAAAGACAACGATAGCAAGAGCTAGCAGTAGGGTTCAACCGATATATGGATACCTAAACCTCCCCTTCTCTTAGTTTATATTTTAACACGATATAGAAATTAAATAATTCTTGACAGTAAGCGATTAAATTAAGCCTCAACATTATAACAAATATTATCTACATATTTTGAGTTACATGTAATATAGTTATATTGTCATAAACTTCTTTATTCTTTTATTTTGTACATTAAGTTTGCATAACATACATTAACTATTAATTTTGTCACTTGTTTTTTTTTTTCTTTTCCTCTCAATAGGTTTCTTTCTAACTTGTTACCAGATTATGTCAGGTTTCCATATAAAATATAGTTTATACTACGGATGACAGCAGATGTAAGATCACTTTGCCAGTTAATTTTTATGTTTGTTGACGATCCCGCATCCATGAGTCATACAACATGATGTAGCGTTGCTTGACATCTAGCAATGAATTCCACCGAAAATGGTGCTAGGGGTCGTCTTGAACCTACTAATAGGTATGAGCATAGCTTATTGTTGAAGGCCTTGTGGTGACTTTACAATGAAGAACAACAATAAAAGCGTTGTTTCATTGCTTGGTTTTGACACGTATTTGTAGAGACTTTGTCTCATGTGCATTTACTCCATATTTCTTCATTAATTATTACATATGTGTGACCGTAAAGTTTTCCCACTCAGATATGCAAGGGCTGTGTTGAACATACTACGAGGTTTGAGTACAGCTCATTGTTGAAGGCCTCATGTTGATATCAAGATGAAGAATAACAATAAAAGCGTTGCTTCATTGCTTAGTTTTACCATGTATTTGTTTCATCTGCATTTACTCTATTTCCCTTCATTGGAATGTAAAACAAGTAAAGCCGAAGGGAACACCTATTAGCAAAAATATCATTCTATATTCCGATTTACAGATGTAAGCCTGCTTTTGATTGGATGACGTTCTTTGAATGTCAACATATATTCGGAAAACTGCCAGGTAATATAAGTTGTCATGGAAATTGACATCATAACATGAAAACAACATGGTGAAATTGATAAGAGTAACATTTTTCGCAGATTTCATTTCAAAAGGGCTGTTCATCGTAATATAAAGGTAATTCAGTTTACAGAATTTAATATGTTTATTTATAACTAAACATCCAGGGTATGTCACGCTGTATACCCAGTCTGAAACCTGAATAACATATAATATTAAATGGTATCGTGCTAAATATTGTTTAAACTAATCAATGTGGTTAAACTTGTATTTACTATTTTAACAGCTTCTTTCTACTGATTGATTTTAATTGATATATATAACACTTTATCTATTAAGGTTTGTTTATTTTGTCTTAAAATTTTGATTTCTCATTTAAATTTAACTGTGATGAATGAAAAATGTCGATTTTGTTTTCACATGGCTACAAACATTACTTCCAATATATATTAAGTGAATTTAAACGACAAAGCGCCTACACTCTGAAACATAAAAAAACAACAATGAAATGTTTTTATTTGCATTGGTTGACACATGGTTAAAAGAAAAAAATATATAACCAGATCTCAGAGATGGTCATTACGTTAATTTTCTGATCAACAAACATGATTTTTAAACACATTTTTCTCATCTTTCTGACGAAGATTTTCATATACGGTGAAAAAGTTGTTGTTGATAAGCAGCTTGACAAAAAATTGGACTGTCATACAATAACAAGACTACGGTTACCAAACTGGAGTGTATGTTTGCACTATTGTACCTTACTGTCGATGTGCAAGTCCATCAACTTTATAAAAAATACCAGTGCATGTGAAATAAACAACACCACCACTGATGGAACTAACATTTTCCTTTCAGACAGTCCAGGCGATGTGTTTGTTGATCTGTCATCAGTTTCACAGGTATGTTTCAGTTTCAATTTCAAAGGCATATATTAATTTAGCTTTAGCATGTATGAATAAATTTCTATGATTAAGTAGACTTGATTTGTTTCACTCTACAAGGACTTAAAATGTCATCAATAAGGGTTGGTGGAAACCAATACGCCCGGCACTTGAATCAGTTTTCAGGGGTTCCGGCTACAGAGCTGCTGGTCGCGTCCCCAGTTGTTTGATAGTGATTTGGGAATGCCATGTCTATGCGGGGTAGTCAGGTTATAGTGCAGAATGAAATAAAAGGGAATGCCTGACAGCGAAACATTGTTCCCAAACGGTGTTGAAAGGTGCCACGCTCCATTCAGCATAAAGACCCTTTCTATATCTCTCTTAGGAGAGCAGACGCACTAGGTGTCGTATAGAAAGCTAAAATTCTTACCCCTTGCCATTTCTCCTCTTTTCCGGTGGAAACCAAGACTTGATTCCCCGGTTGTCCCTTCATCCTTTATTTCTTTCTTCTTTTACTTACATTTGTTTAAATTGATTAACTCTTTCTTGTACTGAAATAGCTGATATATTGCTCACTGGAAGTTAATTTCAAACCAATCATTCTAAACCATTAGGTAAAATACTAAAAGTGACAGAAAAAATTGATTTTTGAATGGAGTTTCATTCGTTCAATTTTCTTGTTTTTATTTCATGTATTGTTTTCTTTAAGGGTGTTTCAGTGTCAGAAATGTTGTAATTTGAATTAAAACGCTGGCCCTTTGTTTTGATGAGCTCCGGTAATAGAACAAAATGAGCAAAAAAATTGAAAATCCAACTAAGAATATTTGAGATATTCGACTTCAAAAATTTTGGCGGGAAACAGTTTTCTCTAGAGTTTTCGTTCAATTTCCATTGGCTGTTTATATGCCTTAATTATATGAAAATATAATTGGAAGTTGATAAAATTTTATGCATTGTCTATTTTATGCATATCAAGGTGACATATAACCAAGAAAATATGATACAAGGACGGGGTAAACAGAATTAACTAGAAATCTATTGCATACCTTTTTGGTTAAGAAACAAAAGATTGGTGACAGGTTAACCAATAGGCAAAATATCAAAATAATTTATTCAGCTGAAAGTAAGCATCTGATTTCATCGGTCAGTAAACTCTTTTTTTATCAACTACAGGAAAAAATAATTGCTATAAATCAAATATTATTTGAAAGGAGTAGTCAGCTATATGATTCTTCTGTGAAATGTATCTGTTTTTCTCTGCCATCTTCTTTGACATTAACAAGGCTTAAATCGTTTGAAAAAAAGTTGTCAATTTCTTGATCTTGGATTCTTCAAAAATTGATACTTTTTATAGCCATGTTCTGGCTGAAACATCGTACAACTGAACAGATAATTTTAATCGTACTCATTGGCATTTTTTTTTGTTATTGCAGAATTTAGCAGGCACTTGTAAAGATCATGACTGTCCGAACGACGAAATATGCAAGACAGAATCTTCCGAACACACTTGTCAACCACTTCCATGTGAGTTTGTTTAACATTTTCTTGATCCCATTATGATTTGGCCCTTAACTTTTATTTATCCACTTCATTTTACACATATTTTCAACCTTAAAGTGTAATTGTATTTGTTACTTGATTATGGAATTAAATAAAAAGGATAATAGGAAAACATACAAAACACAGTCACATGCCACAAAGTACCAGGGAACTGCACAAAAAAAAACAACAAACAAATAAAAGACAAAATGCAGACGTAAACAACAACAGGAACTCGTGAAATTCGGACTTGGTCCCGGCACTAACAGAAGCCAACAGTAGAGTTAAACAGGATTATGGGCACCTGAACTTCCCCCTTTTCTTTCCCGTTTCTCTTTGTTATAATAACCTACAAATAAAACCCCATACAATATGTCTTTCTTCATGAAAAACTAGTGAAATTTACATCAAGGTAAATGTTCAGCTGTCTAATATTTTGCCCATTTACAAACATGTGTAAAGGACATGTCTCGCATTATTGTTGTGAAACGAAAGCCAGCGTGTTCTTGTTTCAATAATCATTGGTAAGGGTAATGAAGTTTTACATGGTGACTTCAAGATGAAGAACAACAATAAAAGCGTTTTCTTTTGCTTGCCTTTGCCATGTATTTGTAGAGACTTTCTGTCATGTGCATTTACTGCATATCCTTTGATTCACCATTTTCTTTTGCTTTATACAGTAACAAATGAATACGGCTGGCAGTGTCATAATGGTCATTACTATAACTTCAGAGAGAATGAAGTCACTTGGCAACAAGCGAAGGTATGTGTATTCAATGTATTTAAAAAAAAACAAGTCCGGAAGATTTGTGAAAATGCCTCAGTCGGTTCATATAAATGATAAATAACACCTTTTTTCTAGGCGCAAATGCCTTTTAATGAACGATTACCGAGTGAAATTACAAAATAACGAAAAAAGATTTAAACGGATTGTAATTTTCAAAAAAATATGTCTCTACAGTGCAGATAAATTAAAATAATCAAAAATAAATTGAAATAAAACAAAATAAAACAAAAATAAATAAAGGAAAGGCTTGATGTAACAAAAAATTAACAGGACATTATTTAGATCATTTAGAGTGTTTTGAACGAAGGAGGATACGTCCTAGATTAAAATCTTTTAAAAAAAACACAAATTAAAGAAATATATCGCATCTCGGCTTACATTTAAGTACTGAGCGGCTCGGCTGGTGACACCAACGAGAACGTTCAGTCAACCAGTAGATTTATGTGTAAGGATGTTTTTCAGTGGTATAGATAATGTAGTTGGTTTTAATATAGATTCTCCCTCAGATAGTAGTGAGATTAAAGTATAGATACTTAACAAAATAAAATTTATATTTTCAAACATTTGAGTTTTAACGAGCATGTAAAAATCAAAACTTTACTGTCAAAAAAAAAGAAAGAAAGAAAATAGCTAAAGTCACAACCGATCTGTATTTGATATCTGTCTCCAGTCAAAACGTGGCGTGCATTAAGCCAACTGCTGAGAATATTTGCGATTGTCAGATTGTCGTTCAACTAGCATTTATCATATCCCTTATGGGATAAAATCTGAGCGTTTACTCGTTCATTTTGTAAAATATTAAGAGCATTTGAAATTGTATTTTTATATTTATTATTTTTATTATTATGGTTTGATACAAATAATAAAAATAGTTGCCGTTCCGAACAGTACATTACAAAATTTTACTAGGGTTTGCTTTGTAAAAAAGAAAATCTTATGAAAAACATAGTATTATGTAAAATGGGAGAAAGTTTAGAGAACCATAAAAGCTGTTTAGCTCACTAATTTTATAAATACATGTAGTAAATACAGACCAGTGCGCTGCACCTACTTTTTTCTATTAAATAATGAAAGCACTAGAAGACCGAAGATCACAGACACGATATATTTAACACAACACTTGAGCAACACAACAGCACACAAATATCACTTTCAATCCCATTCCTGAATCTCTAAAAAAGAAATAAAAATAAAAATATATGTTGCTTTAGAAAGGGTAAAAACGTTTTGCTCTGTATACAGCAGTTATTGCTTAACAATATCAAGTGAACATTAACTTTTTCAATTTCTTTCGGATGAATGCTGAGCGTAGTTGTTTCCCATACACCAGATTTATCAATTTGATANATTATTCGGATTTCGTTTGGTTTTATGCATTTAAACATTTTTTGAAATTATGGATTTCCTTTGTTTGGGTTCTAGTGCTGCTGATGAGGAATAAATTTCCGAAATTGCCATACAGCTCATTAAAATTAGTGCAGTTGGAGTTAACATATGTGTAATGGTCTCATGTTCATTTACTCCATATCCTTCCGTAAAATATTTAAAAAAACAAGTCAGGAAGATTTGTGAAAATGCCTCAGTCGGTTCATATTAATGATAAATAACATCTTTTTTCTAGGCGCAAATGCCTTAAAATTAACGATTACCGATTGAAATTACAAAATAACGAAAAAAAATTTAAACGGATTGTAATTTTCAAAAAACAATATGTCTCTACAGTGCTGATAAATTAAAAAAATCAAAAATAAATTGAAATAAAACAAAATAAAATAAAAATAAATAAAGGAAAGGGTTGATGTAAAAAAATTAACAGGACATTACTTAGATCATTTAGAGTGTTTTGAACGAAGGAGGATACGTCTTAGATTAAATCTTTTAAAAAAAATCACAAATTAAAGAAATATATCGCGTTTCGGCTTACATTTAAGTACTGAGCGGCTCGGCTGGTGACACCAACGAAACGTTCAGTCAACCAGTAGATTTATGTGTAAGGATGTTTTTCAGTGGTATAGATAATGTAGTTGGTTTAAATATAGATTCTCCCTCAGATAGTAGTGAGATTAAAGTATACTAGATACTTAACAAAATGAAATTTATATTTTCAAACATGAGAGTTTTAACGAGCATGTAAAAATCAAAACTTTACTGTCAAAAAAAAAAGAAAGAAAATAGCTAAAGTCACAACCGATCTGTATTTGATATTTGTCTCCAGTCAAAACATGGCGTACATTAAGCCAACTGCTGAGAATATTTGCGATTGTCAGATTGTCGTTCAACTAGCATTTATCATATCCCTTATGGGATTAAATCTGAGCGTTTACTCGTTCATTATGTAAAATATTAAGAGCATTTGAAACATACAGATTCATGCCTATTTTAAACAATTTTTTAAAGCATTAACTTCCCTTCACAGTTCCCTTTTCTGATAAGGACACCAAAAGAAGTTCTAGTTCCTAATATTGTTTTGTCTGGTGATAACAAGATTAAGGTAGATAAAATCGACTCTTGTAAGAGAATGTATTGGATGAATATGTATTTTTATATTTATTATTTTTATTATTATGGTTTGATACAAATAATAAAAATAGTTGCCGTTCCGAACAGTACATTACAAACTTTTACTAGGGTTTGCTTTGTAAAAAAGAAAATCTTATGAAAAAACATAGTATTATGTAAAATGGGAGAAAGTTTAGAGAACCATAAAAGCTGTTTAGCTCACTAATTTTATAAATACATGTAGTAAATACAGACCAGTGCGCTGCACCTACTTTTTTGTCTATTAAATAATGAAAGCACTAGAAGTCCGACGATCACAGACACGATATATTTAACACAACACATGAGCAACACAACAGCACACAAATATCACTTTCAATCCCATTCCTGAATCTTTAAAAAAGAAATAAAAATGCTTTAGAAACGGTAAAAACGTTTTGCTCTGTATAAAGCAGTTATTGCTTAACAATATCAAGTGAACATTAACTTTTTCAATTTCTTTCGGATGAATGCTAAGCGTAGTTGTTTCCCATACACCAGATTTATCAATTAAATATATTTTCGATTTGTTTAGACTGATTGTTCACTTTTGGGTTCATATCTTGTAAAGATTGAAGATGAGTCTGAAAATTTATGGATTGAGTCAGTCCTCAATGGTAAGTACGAATAAAATTTGTACATACAATTTTATGCAGTAAAAATTAACTTGATGTTAAAAAATGATTATCCAATTATACCCACTAAAACTTGATTTCTGCTGTGTAAATCCATCGTTTCATTCAAAACCACTAGTTAAAGGTTACTTCATAATTTCATAAATGTAAAAAATTGAATGGAATGGTAATGAAGAATACCGGAATTGTGTTCTCATAAAGGACAGGAAAACAGCAAACAGCTACAATGGCCAGGAACTACAATCACATGCGACAATTTACAAGCGAATTGCACTATAAAAACAATAATAATAGACAAACATAAATAACAATAGGAACTCGGGATAGCCGGACTAGGTACCGGCACTAGCAAAAGCCAGCAGTAGGGTTAAACAGGTTTATGGGTACCCAAACCTCCTCTCTCTCTATCCTGTTCCCTATAGTAAAATAAGCATGCGAATAAAACCCAATACAGGTAGACTATTAACTCAATGACCTCTATCTTGGAAAGGAAAAGCTATGACAAAAAGTAACTTAGAAAGATGGGTCAAAGAGTGCTTGCCGCTAAAGTGCCGGCTACCTCAAGGAATCTAGTCTGCTGGTAAACACTGTCGCACTACGGAAGAACACGATTACATGATCATTTTTATCCGTAAGGAGTGAATCAAGGTAATTTGAGAGAAAATGACCCTGCTCAACATACAAAGCGTTTCATTGATTATTTTATAATGTAGTGTGCCTCACCTGCGCCATGGGCTCATTAAGAGATACATGTTCCCCATGTTTCAGCTATGGTGTACTTGTTCTTGGCAAAAATTCTCATATTGATTTAATTTTCTCCAAGGATTTTTGTTATACCTGTTTATAGTGGCCACATCTTTTTTTATCATGCTTAGTGTTCTTGCCATTGACTCGACGAATGCCCTGTGCCTTTTTATATGTTGTGATTTTCTTCAATTGGTATTTTTGTCGGACAACGGATGACAGCGATTGAAAGAACACTTTGTTGAGGATCCTGTATCCGTATTGATGTAGCGTTGTTCGGCATCCAGCAATCAATTAAAAAAATTCCGCGCAGACCAGGACTAAAAAATGTTTAAAACTATTATAAATATGAGGTAAAGGCAAAGGTAATTTTTAAGGCATCATGTTGACTTCAAGACGAAGAACAACAATAAAAGCGTTGCTCCCTAGCTTGGTTTCGCCATGCATTTGTAGAGTTTTTGTCGCATATTATAGTCCATGTAAGTTATACGTATGATTTGACTTAAGTTGTTTGAGAAATTTTTGATCTCTTACCCTCCCTTTGCTGGATTCAACTGAAAAAAAATGAACGTCCTCACATTCATTGAAGACATCCATTATTTTGAGATCTGTGAGAAAAACTACTCGCTCAACACGACAAATAATTACCATACTATAAATACGTATTTAAATTCGGATCTAAGTAAAGGGTTGTGACGAAAATATTCGGTTTCAATGCGAGAGACATAATTTAATATCATGGAAAACGCATAATAAGAGAACAAAATACTCCATTGGGTAGGGTTTTCAATCTGATGCTGTAGTGACTAGGTGTCAACGTCACAGAAAAGCCCTAACTGGTTTTATATTCTACATTTCTGCTCTAGTGCATTGACATTCAATCTTTGAAATCATTTGTTCAGTTTTAAGCCTTCAAAATTAAGATGTACCTCTTATTAAGCTATCTTTAGTGAACCATTCAAATTAAATGACATCTGGAATTAAATGAAATACGACATATACTGTCACCACTTTATAAATAACAATATAATTTTGATAAATTTTATTCACAGATAGAAATTTTAGCAACTCATTTTGGATAGGAGCAACAGACCAAGAAAAGGAAGGGGACTGGTTATGGACTTCCGATAGATCAAGCTTGATTTACAATGACTGGGGAAGTATTCAACCAAACAATGATGGTGGATACGAACATTGTGCTATAATGAGCATCAATAGTCTTGTTTGGAATGATGTTTATTGTTTAAAACGTCAACCCTATATATGTGAATCATAAGCTATTATAAGGCAGCAACCATTTTGACAAAAACGGCAAATGGGTTAGGGGCTGGGTTGCCAATATTTGCAGAGTAAGAAAATTAAATAACCTGCCATAGAATATTTTTCCATACAACATATTTTAAATTTAAGGATATATTTTTGCATCGAACCGAAGAAATAAATTGAAAAAAAATAGTTTAAGGACAATCTTTGCGTTAAATAAATGTACTCGTCCAACCACCCTTCTTCCCTAGAAATCCAATGGCTGCTGTCTTAATGTCAGTGTTCGCTATGCTATATATGTCATATTGGAATTAAGAAATGAACAAATGAATTTTATATAAATTGGATGGTAGCAGATCAGTGTCAACTATTTCTAGGAAAGTAAGAAAGATTCGGCATATGGTCCATGTACAGATATGTTAATAAATTTACAATACCCATCTTTTCAGTATATTATAAGATACGTTAATTTGCAATTGACTCGATCAATGCCCTGTTGGTGTATATAAGTTGGGATTATCTTCTGGTAGTCTTCTTCTCGGAAGGCAGCAATTGTAACAACTATTTGCCAGTAAATTTCATGTTTGTTAAAGATTTCGAGTCCATGAGGCGAAAACACGAATGTATCGTTGATTGAAGCAATTACCTATGAGGTATGAACAGCTCATGTTGAAGACCTCATGATGCCTTCAAATAACTAAATACCGAATTTACTATGAATTTACTTTCTGCATATGCGCATTTCGACAACTTATGTCTCTTCAGTGCAGATAAAATCTAAACGTTTGGAAGACCATATACTCAAAGACATTTAAAAAACTGATAGAGAACAAATAACCAATATGATCTAAATGTAAAGCCAAAATTAGCTAAGGACAGAGCTATTCATGAGGGAGATACTCCTAAGTTTTCAACAAAATTTACAAAAATTTAGATATTGTAAGGTTCCAAAAATAATCGGCTTTCGGGTCAACACCGAAGTACTGACTACTTTGCTGGTGAATACCCTCGGGGACTAACAGTCCACCTGCAGCGGCATCGACCCAGAGGTAACAAATAACTAAATACCGAGGTTATTGTTAAGGAATAGCGCTGTTCCATTTTTTGTTTTATCACGTATTTGTGAACTTTGTGAAATGTGCATTTTCTGTGTATCCTTTAATTGTTTTTCCAAAGTAATACCTGAACTGAAAATAAAATGTAACTACGCAATTTTACGAAAGGATATGGAGTAAAAGAACATGAAACCATAACACATATCTTAACTCCAACTACAATCAATTTTAATAATCTGTATGGCCATTTCGGAAATTAATTTCCTCAAAACTGATTTAGCCTTAGGTTTAAGAATTTGCATAAATTGAAATAATTGTTACAAGGAAAGTGCAAACATGAGATATAATCTCACGTACAAGTACACCATATCAAGAAAAATAAAGAGCATACATCTGATTACTCTTTATTCAGGGGCCGACTCCGACCTACCGTTGGGTGTGGGGTTTTCTCACCGTTCATTGAAGATCTTATGGTGGCTTTGAGTTGGTATCACTTCCCTTTGGGTCGTTGTCTCTTTGACACATTCCCCTTCCCTTCTTTTTTCTATCTTAACACTATCGATGTTTTCATAAAATACCAAAAGAAATAAATAAAGGAATATGCAGTAAATGTACATTGGACAAAATTCATATAAATAAATTGTAAGATTAAGCAAATGGAACAGTGCTTTCATTCTTGTTCTTTATCTTAAGCATTAAACAAGCCATTACATTATAAATGTTACAAACTAAATAATCTATTTTAAAACCAGTTCGGGTTACAATAAAGAATATCAAGTATGTACACAAAGCTCTGTCCTTAGCTGATTTTTGGCTTGACATTTAGATCATTTTGGTTATTTGTTGTCTATCAGTTTTTAAACATCTTTGAGTTCATGGTCTCTCAAACGTTAAGATTTTATCTGCACTGAAGAGACATAAGTTGTCGAAATGCGCATTTGCAGAAAAATAAATTCACAGTAACTTCGGTATTTAGTTATTTGAATTCATGAAAACCAAAGCAATTAACTGTAAACCCGGAAATTTCCGCGCCGTCTTTATTTCGCGGTAAATTTACAGGATTTTAGTTCGAGTAGACCAATTATTGACCATTGATTTCAATAATAGACTAGTAAATTCTCGCCGTTTTATTTTTACGCTTCCATTCTAAATCGCGAAAATAAAACTGCCGCAAAAATTTCCCGGTTTACAGTTCTTTCATATAATACATCGTTCTTTTTCAATTTAAACTCTATAGTTCCCTTTAAAAAATCGTGCATGCTTTTTCAGTTCTTGAAAGCATTCGACTCTCCCCTTTCCAGTCCTTTAAAAACTTTTAAAAAAAGTTCCTTGAGCTGATTCGTTTGTCACAACCACAATTATGAAACTATTACCTTCATAAACTTTTGATTAAGACATTACAAATCATAGGATTTGTAAGTAATGGGGTAAAGATAGGATAGTATTCCACATATTAAATGGAACAAAGAACCATGAATTACGCTTTCCTAATTCAAGTAACCAGACATAGCCTGAATAAATCAAAGCATATTGTCAATAAATCTTTTTACTAGGACAATTTGTAGAGGCATGATAGATGTGTATATACTACTTATATTACACTGACAAACATTTGACAATCGTTTGGGAACTTCACTTATACGCTCATATCTGAAATCTCCTTATTGCAGAAATGCAAATCTTTTAAAGCTATTTCACCAATTCTAAGAAATAACATAAAAGGCAAATAGTCATAATAGCTTTAAACAGTAACCTACACAATTACAATACAGGACGATATAAGCTTAAATTTAAAAGTAAAATTATTCGCATATCAGTTAATATTTATACGACAATAAGTTTTTACTCCAAATTTTCATTCATCTTTTTCTAGAAACTTTTTGTTTTTAATTTCAGAATCGTGTTGTTTTCCTCAAGAATCCTCCCTCACTCTAGATATAAAACTAGTTTAGGCTTAATCGTTTCATCCGGTAAAGTTTTCATTGCAAATAGCTCCCTCAACTCTTGCCCACTCAAAATGATATTAAATAGACGTTACCTTCTTTTATAACCATAGCATATAAAAATTACGAAAGTATGGAAGTCCATAACCGTCTGAAACATTGCATTGTTTTTCAAATTACGATTGTATTCCTGCATTATGGTATTCATTTTTGAAGTATTATTTGACAGATTTGTCTTATATGTATACTACTCTTCTGTCGATGTTTTGTTTGTCTGAACTCTAACGCCACTTCAAGCAGTATTTTAGCTATAAAGTGGTGGTCTGTTTTTGGTGGTATATGATTTTGCAGTTCCCGGAGAGTGCAAACGACCTTTGGCATTTATTTAGCATACTTCATCAGTGGTCTGCAATGGTTTTGTGATATACAACTCAGAGGTGATAGGCTACAGTGTCTGAGAAATGTGTTCTTTTATAATGTTGAAAAGCCACGAAAATTCATTTCAAAAATACAGAAGAGAAAATCTCCATAGTTTTTTTTTTTATTTTTACATGTGACCAGCATTTAATGTGATACATTGACTTGTCGAGATCCACGCAGCATTTTTTTTCGATATGACTAAAATGGCTTAAGAGATCTCCAGTGCCAAACTGCCGTTATGTGTTAGTTAGCTTGTGACGGTGATGTTTTGTTCAGAGAATCACGTTTCAAGGTACTGGAATTACCGTAAATAGGTGACATAAATCATCAGAAAAATGGGTTTTCAGAAAAGAAGCAGGTTTTGAGCATTCTTTATTGATTGATTGACAATATACCTTCTCCTTATATGTGTATGTAACAGGGCAAATTCGAATCAAGGAAGATCCAGAATCCACCTAGGGAAATTGGGAATTCTTATTTGTGATAGGACAAATTGGAGTTTCTGATTTTCCTTGGTTTTATACAGTGTAAATTGAAATCCCAACTAGGATACATTAAAAAGTTCTTGTCGGACTATTCAATAGAGCAAATTACTATTTCAGAAACTGTAATATTAAGTCTACGCTCAACCACTAATGAAATAGTCACCACGGCAGGTTAACGGTCACCATGATTTGACATTTCTTTATTCACAAATAAAAGAGGACATTTCTTGTTAGATCCAGAGTTTTGGTAATTTGTGTGATTTTTCTTTGGTCTGTCCGAATGCGATAAAAATATTCGCCTACTTCAATCATCGCCTAAATGACTTACAAAGAAATCAGCATCCCCAAATCCGATTGTTTTACTAATTAATAGTCAATTTTAAAATTTGTTGAATCTTGTTTTTCTTTTTTTTTCTATCAAATGATTTACTTAATTACCGATAAAAAGATTAATAGAGGATTTGTTTCTGAATCTTCAAATATCGTCTCCAATTATAGACTAGCCCACAAGTGGAATCGTCTATTATTGTCGACAATATTTTATCGTATCAAACAAAATTTCAATTATTCTATATCTATCGCCGTAATGACAAACACTTCTCAATCGACAATGGGTCGAGTGCCACTCGTGGATCAGAACATTGCTACCCTTCTAGAGTACCTATGAATACATCAAGATTTTGTTATTCATACTGCAATGGTTTTTGTTTTGTTCCGTTTTCATTTTTCGTTGTTTTGTCCTTGAAATGTTGATTCCCTTTGTGGTATAAATAAATTATGTTTTTCTTATTTTCAAGGTAGAATTTTCTCCTTTTTCTGCTTTGTTTCTACGGTATTCGTTTGCCTTTTATTTACATGTATCCATGGTTTAAAGGGTCTGTCAATTTCGTCTTTTGACATCGAGATTTGACGATAAAATTCGAAAACTTCTCTCGTCAAAAAATAACGTTTTTGGATTATGACGTTAAATCTGTTGTTTAGAACGTCCTATACAATCGTACAAAAATTGAAGCTGGTAGTTTCAAAATTCGACCAGACTTACATACACTATTAGAGGGGCATTGAAAAAACTTGAAAATGCCTTTCTTATAATTTCCAATTGAAATTTGTGCAATTTGTACTTCTTTTGTTATTTACAACTTTTATGTAGTGCCATTCTTAGAGTCATACTTTAAGTGCTTTTCATTAGAAAAAATTATCACAATGTAAAGTCTTATAAATTTAGTTTAAACATATTCTAATGTTGTAGCAGCCGTAAAATAATGTCAAAATAATTTTTAAAAGGGGCCATCTAAACACAACTGTGACCAAGTTTGGTTGCATGGTAACGTGGTTTCCGAGTTTTCTGAATGCATTTTTCCTATGGTCCTTAGTTGAACTATGTCCCATCTGGCAGCCAACTTGGATAAAGTAGGACCATAAAGATCGCAAACTTTACAGGGGTTACTCAAGTTTTATAAAATAAAATTTTGAATTGTAAATGCAGTTTCAAAGGAGAAAATTTTCCTTAGGGTTTTGTGTTAAACTATTTCCCATGCTGACAACCATCTTGGATGAGATACAAAGATAAAATCACAAACATTCAAAAAAGCCACATAAGAAAATAATAATGATATTTTATTGAAATTTTAAAGCATTTGCAAAGGACACGACCTTAGGATTCATTTCCAACTAGGTGCAATATAAAACTAAGTTTCCCATTGGCGATCATCTTAGATGATGAACAAACATAAAAACACACTTTTAAGAGGGCCACCCAAAGACTAATATAATAAAAAATTAAAAGAATTCAAGCACTTTTAGAAAGATCTTTAAACGAATGAATTTTAATGGCGTCCTTTGGTAAACTATGCCTTCCACTGACGGCCATCTTGGAGGAGGTACAAAAATAAAAGTCACAAGTTTGAAGGATGTCGACAAAGGACTATTGATTCTTTTAATTATTAAAATAATTAAAGCAGTTTCAGATGAGAAGACATGAATATTTAACTGATACTCTTGAAGCCGTTTCTTATGAGAAAGATGTTTAAATGCATTCCTTGAATGATCATATGTTAACTATGTTATCCGCTGGCAGCCATCTTGGATGAGGAACTAACATAAAAAGCACTAACACACAAGGGATCAACCTAGGAATGACAAAGTGGTTTTAGAAGATATGAGTTAATGATGGACGACGAGCGGAGGGACTAACGCAAGTTGATGGGAAAAGCTCACCTTAGCTATATCAGGAAAGCTAAAACCCAATACCGAAAAAAAAAACACAAAAAAACAAAACAAATTAAATGAAATAAGTCGCCTATTTAGTGATATAGGTTGAAATAAAAATAAATGTTTATGCAACGTTATTAAAAAAAATCAGCAAATTTATGGAATTCAATGTTGAAGATGCATTACATTGGACAATAACATATATCTGCGTTTGTTCTTTCTGACATAATGTTGTACGAATTTTAATTCTTATAATCAAAAGAGGAATACTTGTAGATGGTCATTAAACAGAGTATGCCTAAGAAAACAAACAATCATTTGAGAGGAAAGCTTTTACTAAAAATATGCCGTCTTCTCTACATGAATCATTTTTCACAAATGTACAAGTATGACGCGGAACAATCTGCATCATTCCAATCGTAGGAAAGCATCACCGCAATTGCAGCACAGTCTGCGTTCACTGCATTGTCTGGTTGATTTGCGCCCAATTTTTTGAAGGTCAAAATGGACGAATCAGATATCCATATCCACATATATTCTGCAAGTTGATCTGTGGCCCCTTTCCAAAAGGAACCGGTGAAGCCTCTGACTGCAAAGATATGATAAAATGTAGTTCTCAGGCTCCATAAATTTACTATGTTCAACCAAGGAGCAACTCTTTAATCAGCAAAAAACTCTTCCTCGGTACCTGATGATACATCCATCTGTCCCCCCACCCCCCTTTTGGGGGGGGCTAAATGGCAAACGTTTTAGTTTAGTTTT
>MJUU01036622.1:89797-101240 GCA_002080025.1 Modiolus philippinarum | reverse complement strand
TTTTTTTTTTTTTTTGGGGGGGGTATCTTTTTCGTCGTTATGTTGTCTCTTTTGTGTTATCAAATGCCGTGTCTTGGAATTATTTACTCCATAATTATCATCCTTTCTGATTATTTGCCTCCCTATGTTTCCTAATATAAAGTTGTTAGTACTTACAATGTTCTAATTTTATCAAAATAAAATTCAAGAATTACATACTATTTCGCCACGTTTCACAAAATTTCAAAGTTTGTTTCAGAGGTTATCAATTGGAAACCTTCGGGATGTAGACGGATGAACACGACTTGGGGTATTTCATGATAAACCGTAGCTACGTGTGATGTACATGTACATGAATTAATTTCCGAAATGGCCATACAGCTCATTAAAATTATTGCAGTTGGAGTTAACATATGTGTTATGGTCTCATGTTCATTTACTCCATATCCTTTCGTAAAATATGTGAACACATGTAAAATTCAGCATACTCTACCTTTGTATAAAACGGATAAAGTAAAGCGTTTAATTGGCGATTTTTGATAAGAAAATCTAGTTATTTTAATAAGAAAATCTAATTATTTTAATAAAAAAATTAATTACTTTTTTAATAAGAAAATGCAATTAATATTTGTTTCATGTAGATATCTAACTACTTCACAATTAAGTAAAATGAGATTTGATATATTTGATTTACAATGTATTTTTCTAATTTGGAAAAACACACATATACGAATCCTTGTGATGTTTTATTGTGCACCACTTTTGACCGATTTATGTATCACTAAGGCTTGTTCACAGAAAAACAAGATTTTGAATAACAGTTTTCGTTTCAAGATGATGTTATTTTATTGAATTTAAGGACAAAAGTGCAGCTTTCACCTTCAACTTAAGCAGTATTCGAAAGGGAATATATGCAACTAACTTTATAAAACAATTTTAATTTAAAAAATCAAATTCCGATATTAAAGCTGAAAAACTAAAAAAAGAACAATAATGTGGCACCATTATCCTTCCGTACAATAAAATATGGTTGTCAAAATGACAATAGTTACATGAACAGTTTGATATGCGAAAGTATTCTTTAAAACTGGTAGCTGTGACCTGTTAAATATCTGCACTTCGCAAAAAGGATTAACATTGTGAAATTCTCATTTATGATAAGCAAGATTTCTAGTCCGTGTTGGAATTTATACAAAATTAAATTTACAGTGATCACAAAATTTGAACAGTGTTATGATTCGTGTGTCACATAAGTGAATACATACACTTCCAGGTGAAAACAAGCATAAAAGCGTTGTTTCATTGCTTGGTTTTACCATGTTTTTGTAGACACTTTGTCACATTTGCCTTTACTCCATATCATATCATCGTTTACCGAAAGCCGATTCTATTTGGAACCTTGCAATATCTAAATTTTTGCAAATTTTGTTGAAAATTAAGGAGTATCTCCCTCATGCAAAGCTGAGTCCTTAACTGATTTTGGCTATACGTAATGATCATATTGGTTATTTGTTCTCTATCAGTTTTTAACATCTTTGATTTTATTGTCTTCCAAGCGTTTAGATTGTATCTGCACTGAAAAGACGTAAGTTGTATATGTTGTCGAAAGGCGCATATGCAGAATTAAGAGTAACAGTAACTTCGGTATTTAGTTATTACTTTACGTGAATTCAAAGTCCATTACGGAATTAACACAAACGACGATTTACATGCTTGAAGAAGATCATTCTTACTGATACAGAAAAATATTATTTATTACCTCTTTTGTGGTTTATATTATCTTCATTTAAATAGACTAAATATTGACATTTTTAAAGAAATTTTGTATTTCAAAGTTTTTCTCTGCAGGAATCCTCACTTTTGTTTTTATTTAAACTAGTACACAGATGATTATTAATAAGACTGAGTATGTTTTTGTTGGTCTATAACGAACAACAATAAAAGCATAAATATCAGTCGTGTAAATATGACACTTTATATATATGTACTTACCAGACATTATATTCGCTATCCATGAGTTTTCAGTTTCATCTTCAATTTTGACAAGATTTGAACCAATACGTGTCTGTTAGATAGAATAAATAATAAAATAAAACATATAAACATTGCACTCGAAATATAAAAAGGAGAAAAGCTTACCAATTGAAAGTAACTGTACTGCAGTTTTTTTCAATTGTCCATTTTGACAAAAGTAATTACTTAGTTAATTCAAATTGTCTCCGAAAGTTGCAATCTGTTATTTCGGAACATTTTTCAGGATTATTTGAAAATCAAAAATGAAGATGTACTTGCAATCTTTGTAGATCATTTGTGCGTCAAAAAAGCCCAAAGCATAAACAGGGGGTCCAATCGAATTAGTTAGTGCAGCGTGTATTTTGGTAAGTGCTGCAAACGACGGCTGACGTGCCTCGCTTCGGCAACCAAATGTCAGTAGTTAAGAGTTTTTATCGTTGTGCATTGCACAGTGTATTCTGTAAATATTGCGTTTCGGTTCTGCTCCCAATTGAAAATCGATACGTGTATTTACTCTAATACAAATAACGCTTTCAAGAAAGCTATTGAAGGAAAACCGACGAAGGGTAGGTCAAAATTTTGAACACGCAAATTTCATCTTTGGATTTCTATACATCCAACACATTAAATATTACGTTTATACATGTATTATAGAAATTGTGCTTGTTGATTGGAAAACATTTCAAAGATTTATTTTTCGTAGAACTGTTTGTCGCTCTGTTTATTTTCGACATTACTTCAAATTTTGGCAAGTGCAGTGAGGTGTACGCCAAAATTTTGGCAGCTAGTTTTAAGGTTGTACGTCAGGGTTCAAAAAGCGTCAGGTAGAATTTTGAGATGTTTCAATGGTTTTACTCATAATATAAGAAAATGCAGAAAATAAAATATAAACTAATTCACTTCTCACAATTTTACGCCTTTCATTGTTGAAATGTTAAAAATAAAATCATTATTTTTTCCAAAAGTTTCATCAGAAAGATTTTTGATTGATTTTATATCGCTAGCCTTTGCATTGAACTTTTCTTAAACAAAACGCATAGTGGGGTCATTACCCTTATATCAAATGATTTCATGAACTTTAAAAAATGTTCGAAATTATATCTTTGTCGAATATTTTTTTTTACATAACTTCATATTTTTTATTTTTCATGTCAAATCATTAGCTGAATTTTGGCTTTTCTATTTTGATCCTTTTGATTATTTGCTCTCATAATTTGTCGAAATGCGCATATGCAGAAAATAAATTGACAGTAACTTTGGTATATTGCTATTTATTACCACTGGGCTGATGTCTCTGCTGGTGGACTGTTAGTCCCCGAGGGTATTCACCAACCCAGTAGTCAATACTTCGGTGCTGACCCGTAAACCGACTGCACTGAAACTTGCAATATTTAAATTTTACGAAATTTAGTTTAAAACTAAGGAGTATCTCCTTCATGCATAGCTCTGTCCTTAGCTGAATTTTGGCTTTTCTATTTAGATCCTTTTGGTTATTTGTTCTCTATCAGCTTTAACATGTTTTTGGTTAATGGACTAAATATAGAGAAAGGGAACCATTGCTTTTGTTTTAACAAAATAAGAATTGTCTTTTTTTTTTAAATATTTGTACCTTTTGTAAATAAGAAATACCAATATGGCAGAAGACTCCAGTACTTCCTTAATGAAAATAAAAAAAGAGAAAGTTGTATCAGAGACATATTTTTTATGTGACGTCTTATATGAGTCTGGTTGTATAAGTCAGTATAGATTATTTCTCGATATTTTGAAAACATTAACACATCTTAAATTCTAATGCAGGAAAATAAGACCTACACCAATATTTGGTTAATAACGGTTATTACACTGTAGCCAGAGAGGTGAAAATAACTGTAACTGTACTATATCATTTATTTAAATAACTCCGTCAATACAAATATTTTACGATTTAACTCAAAGATTACAGTTATTCATTAAAAAGAGAGAAAAAAATCCACTGTTACACAGCACAGTTGTAATGTATTGGAGTTAAAGTTCCAAATTATCCTAAAATAACATATGTTCAATTGAATACCAAAGCAATTAAATCGAAAACATGCCTATATCGACTGCTTCCCTAGTTCCAACTTTGATTTCTTTATTTAGGGGAACTGCCCCAACTGTGGCATAAAAGCTTCCTAGCAGAAAACTAGCAAAAACTAGCAAAAAAACCTATTTGGAAGGACAGACGGATAAACAACAAGGGTAATTCAATTTCCCCCCGAATTTTCGTTGCAAGGCCATACAAAATTATGCAGTTTTATAGGCACTTTAAGAAATATGATTCAGATAGCTCACTATAGAATATCAATTCACTTATCAGATAACACTTTAGACCGAAACTCTAACTTCTACTTCATCAGGTATTAAGATTTCAAATTTATCTACCTTTTTACGTATAAATTGATTGTTTAAAATAATGTTTTTGTTGTAATAATTTAATGCAGGTGTTCGTCAAGGTGATAGTATCAATCTCTATATGTGTTTGTCTATTTATGATAATTGCTAAGAAGATAAAATCGGGTTAACTGAATTTCAAAAATAATCACCAGCCACCAGACAAAACAGCTCTTTTGAATGTGTTTCCAATGTTAGACGATGCTAAAAATTGGCAGCAACCCTTAATGAAATATAGACCCGTCAGATACCTTTGTCGAAGAATTCGTCTAAGAACCATTGTAACCTAGTTTTGTCGATTTGGTTGTTTGAGAGAAAGGTTTACGATGAATATAATTATTTGTGGCCGAGCGTCAAGGTGATATTCGATGCTTAAATATGCTGAGCATGATCTTGAATCTGGACTTAAGTTAATGTAAATTTACTTATAAAAGTTTACTTTTACCAGCCATCATAAACAGACAAAAAATTATGGTCGATTAAATAATCGTAGGGGTGTGTAAAGGTGATATAATCAATCTTTATATATCATTATGATCTATTCATGATAATTGCCAATCGTGATTTTCAATTCAGTGTAAAGATAATATCAGGTTACTTAGTCTGTGTTTATATCTTTAAAATAACCACCAGCCATCAGTCAAAGCAAAGTCTTTTTAAAAATGTATTTCCATATGCTACAATGTTAAACTAATCTCCCAGTTCGCAACAATTGATGAAATTCGTACATACAATCTACATTTGATGAAGGGTCCATTTAATACCAATTGTGACCAAGTTTGCTTCCAATTAGTTGTTTGAAAAGCCGAAAAAGATCCTTTTCATGTATTTAATGCAATGTTTGTCAAGGCAAAAATATTTTTGTATATATATAAATTGACTGCAAATTTTAAATTCAGACTTAAAATAATGACAAGTTACTAAGTCGCAGCAAACTTTAGTGAAATACAAACATTTATTCAAGTTAACAACCATTCTAAAAACCAATTTTTATTCCAATTGGTTGTATTAAAAGCCCCGGCGATAGAACCTTTAGAATGTATTTAATTCGATGTAGGTGTTGATCAAGGTGATATAATCGATCCTAACATATTTTTTGTATATGTTTGATGATTGAATCTATTAGAGTTAAAATCGGATTACTTCGTACGTGCTTATATCTTATAATAATCACCAGACAAATAAACCTGTGCAAAAGTTTCCATAGGTTACAATTTCAAACTAAGCTATCACATCAAAGTTATATTTGATGAAATGCAGACCTATAAAATGCCTATGTTGAAGGTTCTATCTAAGGACCATTGTTAACAAGTTAATTTCCACTTCGTTGTTTTGAGAATGTATTTTATTCGATGAAGATGTGTGTCAAGGTGGTAATATCGATCATAATATATTTGTTTTCTATTTATGTATTTATGTTGATTTCTTATAATGATTTTGAATTCAGACTAAAGTTAATTTCAGGTTACTTAAGTGTTTAAGTTAATCACTAGCAAATAGACAAAACTTCATCTTTCGGGAATGTAAAAAAATATGTTATAGTTATTGAAACTAGAGGCTCACAAAGCCTGTATCGCTCACCTGGTTTTATTCATTGTCACTAAGAGACCACCCATTCATACTATAAATCAGTTCACCAGATGTTACATTTTCAATCATAAAAACATAAAAATTACAAACTTTGAAAGGGAACACCCAAAGACAATCGTAACCAAACTTGGTTCCAATTGGCTCAGTAGGTTCAGAGGAGAAGACATGTGAATGCAATTCCCATAGGGTCCCTATATTAAACTATGTTCCACGCTGGCGGCCATCTTGGATGAGGTACGAACGTCAAAATCACAAACACGTATCGATGTTCAAATGGGAGGAGAGCCGAAACGCAATATTTACAGAGTACGCTGTGCAAATGCACAATGATAAGACACTCTAAACTACAGGCCTTTGGTTGTCGAAGCGGGGCGCGTCAGCCATCTTTGGCAGCATTTACCAAAATACACGCTTCACTTACCAATTCGATTGCACGCCCTGAGAAACACCATAGAGTACAACTTCTAAAGCCTAGAATACAGACGGTCAGAGTGAGGAGCTGAGATCAATTTTCTAATTGTTTGAACAGTCATTATAGATGTTCAACAAAAACAATACTGACATGTGAGTGTTCATTTTTCGAGAAAAAAAGTTTTAGAAGATTTAATGGTAACCGAACTATTAAAAAATTTCAATAAATTGTGCAAAAAACAGAGATTTTGGGTAGACATATACGCTTTGTTGCATAGTTAAATCGCTTATTTGTAATGTAAAGAGACTGATTTTGGATTGTTTAATTTGTGAACCGGAACAGTCAATCGACTGTTCTTCCTATAGTGACGTCATAATTGATTGATTGAAAGATTTTAAACGTCTTATCTTCTACACTTTGCATATATTACTCTCTTTCAAGTAATAACATTTTTTTTAGTTTCTGAAAATTTGGATATAGAGTGTTTACTTTTTACCTCATACTTCAGATAAAAAAAATATATATTTACACAAGAATAACAAGAGAAGGGGAAGTCGGAAACGACAGCTAATCACTCTGCCTGGTTGTTGAATGTTTGTCTAGTAATATAAGCACTCAAACTTCATTCAAGATCTGGCTTGTTTCTTAAATCTGAACTCTTGCAAGAAATGTAGTGACCTCACTTCATTCAGAAGCATAATACCTATAGCTTATGCATTTACTGATGAAAGATTACTCTTCTTCAAGTTGTAGTATCTAAGTCACTCATGCATGAATGTACATAATTGTTATCTGGGGCTTCGTAACTTTACAAGACGCATCTACATACAAAATCTTATTCCTCTAAGAGTTTTAGTATATGAGATCTGGACTCTTACCACAACTATAACCGAAGTCATTCATGCATAAAATGTAGGTAAAAGTTAAGTAATTTTTATCTGGAGCTTCATAACTTTGCAAGACGCATCTACATACAAAATATTATGCCTCTAAGAGTTGTAGTATCCCAGATCTGGACTCTTACAAAAACTTTCACCTGAGTCAAGCATGCATGAAATGTACGTAAAATCCACCTATTCTATATATCAACCTCAAGTACTATTCAAGATGCATCCATGGACAAAAGCTTGTCCAGTTATGACTTGTTATTCAAAAGATATACGGTCTTTAGTTTGAACGGACGGACAAACGGGTGAAACGCTATATCATTTGCGTTTTTTTGCATGTAAATGGTCAGTGATCAGGAGAAATATTAGAATAACAAAAGACATGTTGTGGATATCTCGACATGGAGGGACTTTGTTATTTGCGTTCATTTGCTTTCATATGGCCAGAGATCCGTATGAATATTTAGGAATAACAAAACTCGCTAAGGACTTGCCGACACTGAGGGACTACATTCTTTTGCTTTAAATTGCAGCGATCGGGAGGAATATTAAGAACAACAAAAATTCTATGGACTTGTGGACATGGATGGACTATGTCATTTTGTGTTGTATATGTAATGTTCGTGTGTTTTGTGGGCATGTGGTGTCTTTGGTCTTCCGTCTTTTGGTGTTCTTGCTTTTGCCTTGTCTCTGGACTTTGATTTGTGTAATCTTGTGCTTTGTTCCTTCGGTATTCTACTGCCGTTGTTTTATACCTTAATTCTTAATGTTATCTTTTTATTTCCGTGCATAGTAGCTGTCTCACGTCCTTGTTTTGTCTTTATTTTTATTTGTTGCCGTTTTTGCTTCATAAGCTTTATAACTTTACAAGACGTATCTACATACAAAATATTTTGCCTCTAAGAGTTGTAGTATCCCAGATCTGGACTCTTACAAAAACTTTCACCCGAGTTAAGCATGCATGAAATGTACGTAAAATCCACCTATTCTATATATCAACCTCAAGTACTATTCAAGATGCATCCATGGACAAAAGTTTGTCCAGTTATGACTTGTAATTCAAAAGATATACGGTCTTTAGTTTGAACGGACGGACAAACGAGTGAAACGCTAAATCATTTGCGTTTTTTGCTTGTAAATGGTAAGTGATCAGGAGAAATAATAGATTAACAAAAGACATGTTGTGGATATCTCGACATGGAGGGACTTTGTTATTTGCGTTCATTTGCTTTCATATGGCCAGAGATCCGAATGAATATTTAGGAATAACAAAACTCGCTAAGGACTTTCCGACATGGAGGGACTACGTTCTTTTGCTTTAAATGGCAAGCGATCAGGAGGGATATTAAAAATAACAAAAATTCAATGGACTTGTCGACATGGAGGGACTATGTCATTTATACCTTAATTCTTAATGTTATCTTTTTTATTTCCGTGAATTGTAGCTGTCTCACGTCCTTGTTTTGTCTTTTTTTTATCTGTTACCGTTTTTGCCATGTCTTTGGACTTCGATTTTTGAAGTCATCGCTTCCCTTGTTCCTTCGGTATTCTACTGCCGTTGTTGCGTTCTTTTGCTTAAAATGGAAAGATCAGGAGAAGCATTAGAAATAATAAAAAAAAATCTGTGGACATGCCGACACAGAGGAGGAACCATGTCATTTTCGTTATTTTGCATGCAAATGGCAAGAGATTAGGAGGAATAACAGAAAATGCTATGATCTCACAGACACGGAGTTTGCCAACGCCAGGGACACAGAGGAAGAACTATGTCATTTTCGTTATTTTGCATGCAAATGGCAAGAGATTAGGAGGAATAACAGAAAATGCTATGATCTCACAGACACGGAGTTTGCCAAAGCCAGGGACTCTGTCGTTTTTTTTTTGTTTTTGTTTGTTTTTTGTTTTGTTTTGTTTTTTTCTTTTATTTTTTATTTTTCTTTATTTTTCTTTTATTTTTTTTAGAAATGGCCAGAGTTCAGTAGGAATATTAAGAATAACCAAAATGTTTCAAACTTGTGGACACAGGCAGGGTTTGGGGCATTTGCGTTCTTTTGCTTGGAAATGGCCAGATCAGGATATATTAGGAATTACCAATCATGCTATGTAAATGGCAAAAGTTACTGAAAATGGAAAAACTATAATGGTCTGTTAATTTTGCGCCATTTTCAACTTCTTCAATTTTGAATTAACATTTTTATGCATAGTTTACGTGTTGGGATTATTGTTAAGATTTTGTACTCGTAAATTTCCATTAATCCGTTTTGAAACATGATGCTGCGTTTGAGACATGAACACATAACAAAAAAGCCTTTTGTTATCCGGAATTTCAATAATTTTTGCTGAGGACATAAAGCTTCTCTTATTTTGTACCAGAGCTCCTCATTGGTATAAACATTTAGGCCTAATAACGTTTACTATTTAATGTTTCAGATCGTCAATACCTGAGCGTGTCCCCAAGACAGTGAAGTTTGTCCAAAGTAGTAACAATGATCTTTATGACAATCCCAGCCTTGTTCACATCCAAGTGGTTGATGGATATCTGATGAATACTATCATTTCAAAATTAAGTACATTTAAGATAAATACGATATCTTATTCTCGTTCAATTTTCAAACTGAAAAATTAAAATTTGCCGTATTGATAGAACGCCAGAAAGAAAATTATGACGTTATGATCCATAAGCGTTAGAATTTTGCAAGAATCTTTCGAAATTCCCTTTTTCAAGTGACAGGGCTTAAAGGAACAATTTATGAAAAGATGACAAGACTTGCGTCTAAATAATGTTTAAACTGTAAGTACAATACAGATAAAACCAATAATCTCATTGATATTTTCAAATGATTTTAATCATGTTTTACTGTTATGGGACGACCATTTGATATTCTGGGGGACCTGTATGATTTTGTTTGGAAAATTTATTTATTTTTGCCTTGCAGCTAGCAAATATTTTCATTTTCAGGGCTGTTGCAACCAAAATATTTATTTTCAACATCAAAAAGGCAAACTTACTTATTTTCATATTTCTTTTGACAAAACGTGTAGATACAGACATTTTTCTCATTTTGCTAATATTGGTCAAGGGTTGATAACATGCGATATGGATTTTCATGTTTTGGTGTTTTTCTTAATCATATACTTTTATTAACTTGTAATAAAGGGCAGCCTTCTGTAAAGCTGAATAACTATGGTTAAAGTTAACTTCATCTATAGCTAATATAGGATCTTAAAAGCTGTTTAACCCCCACGCTGAAAGGACAAGACCAACTTTAGCTCTTAAGAGTATCTTATAACAAAAGTTCTGTAATATTACATTTCAGTAATACTGATTTTGGCTTTCTTGAAATATGTCTTCCTTGGACTGGTATTGTATAACAGTGTATAATCTCTGTTACAAAAACCGAGTCTCCAATAACAATATTTTTGGCAGAGTATCTGTTCATGCTATTAATGACTTTAGGATACAAAATCAATATTTAATAAACATATTTTGTTGAAATTTGTATGTTTATTTGAAATTTATTTGTTATGATGAGTGTGTTTTGAAGAAATCCATGATTCACAGAGAAAAAAATTACTGGTACTCATTATTAAACCACTGATTTTCGAGAAAAATTTTGACGTTTATGTTGTTCAATCAATATCATTTGACATGAGAAATACTATGTATATATATAAAAAAGTAAAATACACAGATTTGTTTATATGTATATTGCAAGACAGTTATTTGAAGCAGGGGTTAGAAACTTTATCTTTGAAACTTTGTTCTAGTTTTCTTTTGAAACTTTAACATCGGCAACATTAAAATCAAAATTAATCCAAAATAAGTCAGAAAGAAGTACTCATTACCAAAACATTTGGAAATAGGTCAAATCCAGTACAAAGGACATCTACTGAGTGGATTTAAATTTGAGGTTACTTGTATAACTAGAGCCTTAATGTTTATATATATATTTTACTGAGCCTTATGTGGTGAATAAAAGGATATGGAATAAATGCACATGAGACAAAGTCTCTACAAATACATGGTAAAAAACAAGCAAAGGAACAAAGCTTTTATTGTTGTTCTTCATCTTGAAGTCACCATGAGGCCTTCAACAATGAGCTTTGCTCATACCTCATAGTAAGTTCAAGACGGCCCCTAGCACCGGTT
>MJUU01036622.1:60582-89568 GCA_002080025.1 Modiolus philippinarum | reverse complement strand
GGATTACATTTCGAAATTAATCAAATAAATGCCAAAATTTGAAAGTATCAATAGTATATCCATATAAGAAATTCTCTCATTATGTGTACAAATCTTTCAAATATTATAAATCAGAAACAAAACCTCTTGAATTCCTCAATTCATCCTCTGGCATTGTATTTTCGTTTTTTTAAGAACCATTCTGTGTCAATAATTTATCAGTTTTTGTAAAAGTTGTCCTTTTTAGAGCGGGTAAACCGATATAGCAATAATAGAGACATTCTTTCATTTAATTATATGTCACCAGGCCAATTATTGTTGAAGAAAAACATAATCTGGCCCGCGGGCCAAAACATTTCCTGGCTCTGGTAAAAATCCCAGGCCATCCCTGAAAATCAAACTGACCGTGCCTTAAAACAATATAGTTTTAGTTTTGAAAAATCTTCCAAAAATATTCATTTTCAGTAGGATGTTGGCAAAACTATTTATTTTCCAACTATATTCAGACAGAATATTTATTTTCACTAAAGCCTAAGCAAACTTATTTATTTTCAAAATCCTACCTGGAGAAGTCATTATGAAATAAAAAGTGGGGTCAATGTGCAAAATTCTTTAAACCATTTAACTCTAGAAAACCAGAAGAGTTCCGAAATCTTGCATAAATTCAAAAAAGTGATGTTTATTATATATATTTTACTGAGCCTTATGTGTACAAATCTTTCATATAATTATAAATCAGAAACAAAACCTCTTGAATTCCTAAACTCATCCTCTGGCATTGTATTTTCGTTTTTTAAGAACCAATATGTGTCAATAATTTCTCAGTTTTTGTAAAAGTTGTCCTTTTTGGAGCAGGTAAACCGATATAGCAATAATAGAGAAATTCTTTTATTTAATTATATGTCACCAGGCCAATTATTGTTGAAGAAAATTAATTCACATTTTTGTTCACCTTATGATATGCATTGCTTTACATTCTAAACAGGGAGATAACCTTGGTAAGCTAGCATTCTGTGAAATGGGAATTGTGAATATGATTAAATATATAATAGATCTGAAATCAGGCAATATGAAAAGGGGGGGCTCTAATTAGAATTGAAAGGTAATTTGCCGATCAGAGCGAGGTGCGAAAATTTTTGGAGTATTTTTTAGTTAAACATCAGAATATTAAAAAAAACATGATTGTCAAAAAAAGGGGGTTTCAACCTCTGGAACCCCTCCGCCAACCCCCCCCCCCCCCCCCCTTTGGATCCGCCAATGTGAAATTCCAAACGTATGAAATAACATGCCATGGTGGTCCAAATTTATATAAAATTCACTTGAACGTCTTAACAAAACACAAATATATACAACTTTATAGACATTCATATTTAGGATCATATATATGGTAACAGCCTTTTAAAAGTCTTCTGATGTTCACTATATGGATAACATTCATGTGGATATTGCACAAAAAGAA
The DNA here is from genome assembly GCA_002080025.1 of Modiolus philippinarum. NCBI lineage: Eukaryota > Metazoa > Mollusca > Bivalvia > Mytilida > Modiolidae > Modiolus > Modiolus philippinarum. The sequence goes on along the minus strand of MJUU01036622.1, from coordinate 88,130 downwards.
AGCTTCCAAAAAACAAAGGACTGTCCTGTTTGTTATATATGAAAAACATAATCGGGCCAAAAAATTTCCTGGCTCTGGTAAAAATCCCAGGCCATCCCTGAAAATCAAACTGACCGTGCCTTAAGACAATATTATTTCAGTTTTGAAAAATCTTCCAAAAATATTCATTTTCAGTAGGATGTTGGCAAAAAAATTTATTTTCCAACTATCTTCAGACAGAATATTTATTTTCACTAAAGCCTAAGCAAAATTATTTATTTTCAAAATCCTACCTGTAGAAGTCATTTATGAAATAAAAAGTGGGGTCAGTGTGCAAAATTCTTTAAACCATTGAACTCTAGAAAAACCAGAAGAGTTCCGAAATCTGGCATAAATTCAAAAATGTGATGACTGAGCCACCTTATGTTATTTGATACAAACGCACATGGTAATGGTTGACACGTGTAGTTGGTTGATTTTGCATTGCATATTTCGTCAGTCTTACAGTCATGATTCTTGCAAGTCCCAGCCATATTCTGAAATAAGGAATAATAGAAAGAATAAAAAACGACCAAGTTTTCTTTTTCTTTAATTCTATTGGCTGTAACCATGACATTGTCTTCATATAGTCTCTAACATTGTTTCCAGTTTATTACGTATATTTCTCACATCGAGGTAGTTAAATTTTCACATTTTCAAATTTGAGGTTTATCCGAGAACTTTAAAATGTTAAAAATTTAACTATCGAGATGTGAGAAATTATCGTAATAAACCGGAAAACAATGTTAGAGATTGTTTCTCTAATTTCTACCCAATTTATTTGAAGTAAAGCGATCTCCGTAGTATCCAGTCTCAAGTATGCCGCCATTTTGTTGCTTTCATTGTTGCTTTTTGTATCATTGCGCCATTAATTGAAAGGGGTGTTGAATATAATATTTTTGATAAAAAAAATGTCATATTGTCAATAAATTGAGTTATCTTAGTCATAAAAATGAAAAAAAAAAACGTTTCGCAATACAACGATGCAGGTGTTAATTTCATCATTACCCGGTTGCACTATCTCTAGAAACTGACACGAGACATTTACATGATTGACCAATCGCCAACTGAGATCAAATAATACCCAACTAGTCAGGAGTTGTGTATATTTGCTAGAAATTCGAGAAAGAACTTTATAATTACCGTACGAATGTTGAAGTGGTTCTTGTAGGTAAATAAAACTAAAATGTTAAATGTATATGGTGTGAAGTTCCTCACTGTGTTGAAGACCGTACGGTGACCCCTAGATGCTTTGTTTAGGGTCGTTTCAACCTAGATATGGGTTGTTGTCTCCTTGACATTTACCCCATTTCCTTTCTTTTTCAAATCTACAACGCGACACATTAGTTTTTCATCATTTGATTCATTTTGAGTTACAAAGTAGAGCGGAGTCTTGTTCTTCCGGCTCTTTTTAAAAAAAAAATTAAAACAGAATAAGCGGATTTAGTATATATACGATAAGTTTATCATTCCGATTTGATTTCATGACAATAAATATATTTTCTTTTATTGCAACAACCTCTCTAGCCTGCTGTCGTTAAATAAATAAATAATCGAATGATAGTTTTTTAATTCTCTTGTCTTATTTATACTACAGCAGACGGGCTGATTCACAAGGCATCTGACGTAACTTTGGACAAGGGCAAAAAGAGTCGCCTCACTAAAGGGGTAACAGGTTCAAACACTACATTTTTTTCTTTAAAAAATCTGTTACAATAAAATCAAGGAAAACTGAGTATACAGAGCGATTCAAAAATATCACCCGAAAGAACATCCTAGTACTTGGCATGCCAACAGGATCCCAAGAAAACTGAATTTTACAAAGGTTTCATATAAACATATAGCTGGAAAATTTCAAGTATATGATATGAACTCCATGGCAACTAAATGCAAAGCTTTCCTTTACAACCAATTTTCAGACCCAATCAAAATAATTTGACATGTTTTTTTTTTTTTTTTTTCAAAATAATTAGCATGTTTTTCCTTCAGTTTGATAATTAAAGATGTGTTGCAAAGGGTTGCGTAGAATGAGCTGCATCCCCTTACACCATTAAATGGATAATTTTTGCTAAAAAAAACCATAAAAAAAAACCAACTACCTCTAAGACTTATATGCCCTAGGGACAAATACTGCCGCGACGATGATACCATCTTTTTGATAAATAACCAATGAAGTTTTAAACTTCTTTTATTAGCTAACTAAATACCATAATCATTGTAATATAGCTCTAGTCTACTGATGACCCTCTAGACGACCCATTTCACTTCAGTGTAGATAATAGCCCGATATATATTTCATTCTTAAACCAAATAATCAGTAGGGTCTATATAAACAGCCAAAATATCTCAAGACAGAGCTACTTAGCATTTTCCATGACTTTTAAATATTCAAAAGCGTGAATACATGAAATGGGGATCCTTGCAGGACCCCTGCAAAAAAGCAAAAAGATTCTTTTTAAACACGGACCTACCTTTAAGTCGGACGACATACTTATAAATACATTATCTGGACTATCCGTTAGGAACTTGTATAGTCCATCGTAAGTCGCACTGTTGATTTCACACATATTGGTACTTTTAATGAAATTGGCGGACTTGCAGACCGATAATTGCGTACAGTGATACAAACATACTGCTTGGCAGCCACAGCTTCTCTATAACATGACATTCCAATATTTTATCGTTTTGTTTGATAATAACTTCGTCTCCGAATATTAAAAGAGACATATGTTAAGCAATTAATGTATAATAAAAAATCATGTTTTTACATCAAATGTTACATAGTGTATATATATTTCAATTTTGCTCTTATGAAATTCGGACGAAAAAAAATTAAACAATTGAAAGTTCTATTCTTGCTTTGTTTTATCTGGCATTGATTTTGGTTTTTTGTCATGATCTTGGAATATTTCAGTTCGTATTCATTTTTATGAACCATTTAAACAACTAACAGATATATTTTAAGTATTGCCATTGAAATTGCTAATGGATGACTTCATTAAAATGGAAAATCTATAATTTAAGTGAAAATTTAAATGCGTGTGTAAACATAAAAGAAAAAATAATTTACGATGACTAGATACGCAAATTGAAACTGGGGGTAAAAAAATCTGTTTTAAATAAAGTGATTTAAAGTTTATATTATTAACATAAATTTACCGATACATTGAAAAATCGATTTTTTCTCTAAATGAAGACCCTTCTTGCGCATAAACGCAATTATTCGCATCCCAAGACTAATTGAATTATCTCACTCGGTAAAGTAAAAAAAAGTTCTCCGTGAAATAAAAAAAACAGGCGGTCAAAATGCACAAGCCAAGAGAAAGTGACTAGTCCTTTTGTGTCATCCAAAAGGGAGGGTAGGCTGAGTTGTCTTTTATTTTGCACGACAGTTCCTGAAACTCCTACAGTAAGAAATAAGCTCCAAGAATCTTGTTATAGAAATTATGAAACAATACTTGTGTAAAATATAAATATATAACGTCTGGAGACAGCGACACACTTGAAAAAAAGTATATTTTCCTCACGAATAGCATAGAAATCTGCCAATTGCAAAATAGATAATATTCGTCTGAAGTTAAAGATCAACTTGGTAAAAGTTCTAGATAACATAATACCGAAGATGCTGTTAATTTGGATTCTGCATGTGCACATTTCGACAACTTATGTCTCTCCAGTGCAGAAATAATCAAAATATTGGAAATCCATTTACTAATATAGGTGTAAAGACTGATAGAGAACAAATTATTAAAAAAGATCTATTAGAAAAGCCAAAATCTTCGAAGACAGAGCCATGCAAGAGGGAAAAACTCCTTAAACTTGAACAAAATTTTGTTAATTTAGAATTTCTAATTTTCAAGATAAAATCGGTTTTCGGGCCAGCACAGAAGTACTGACTACTTGGTTGCCACCAGCATTGGCATAGGTTTAGTGGTAATAAATAACATAATACAAAAGTTGCTCTTAATATAGATTCTGCATATGCGCATGTCTCTCCAATGTAAATAAAATCAAAATGATGGTGATATTATTGAAATAATCTTTCCACTTAGGAATTTGACCATAACAATTTCAGAACTGCATTTAAAATTTGAATGTTGCAAATTAGACCCCAATCCGATGAATAGAATTTCTTCAATACAGCTTGAATCAAGACATTGATAAACTCGTGTCCACATACACCCTACCCCTGGAAGTATGTACAAATAAGTGGATAGGGAAGTAATTCTCGTGCTGTTATGTTTTGCATTTTTGGATTAAAACAATCGATTTTGAGAATTAACATTTAAACTGTAAACATCAAAAAGATATGAAATTTTGCAGAAATGTGCCCAACACATTCCAAAAGAAGCTGACAAATTTCAACCGATTGAAGGTCGTTCAGAGAAGAGATGACTGATGATGGAAAATCAAGGCAGTTTGAGAAACACCAATTGGGATGTTTTAAACCCATAGCATTAAATGAAAGCCTGATCACAAGAATTGAGGTGGGAAAATTGTTTAACTGTTGGAAAAGCTTGCGTTTTGACAATAAAGACAACCAATCATGCACGAAAATTTCAATAAGAAGCATTGCATGGCGTGTATTTTTGTGCGGTAGTCTGAATATCTGTCAATTGGAACGTTGCTTTTTTGAAGCCAGTGAAATTACTGATAAACTGACAGTAACACTTGTTGAAAATATTTATTCTATCGAAGAAAAATCAATTTAAAAAATGTTAAGTGGTGCGTTTTCATTGTTGTCCGGTATAGATAGAATTGGTCCATTGTTCTCAATCAGTTTTACAACATCCATTGGCGTATGGTCTTTAGAACTGTTTAATTTTATCTTCATTGAGGAGACATAAAGTTGTCAATTGTCGATCAGATAATATTAATATGAAAAAGAAAGGAAGTGGGGTAAATGTCAAGTAGACAACATCACATATCCAGGTTAAAACGACCCAAAAAACATCTAGGGGTCATCGTACGGTCTTCAACACAGTGAGAACTTCACACCATATCGCAAGCCTTAAATGGCCCTAAAAGGTAAAAAAATGAATAAATCAATGGAAACAAACCACATCCAATAACCCAAATATCAAGAAACCAAAATTTTAAAAGAAGACTAGGACAATTCAATGACCAACATATTCCTGACTTAGAACAGGGTTAAAAATAAATACGCAAAACGACTCACAGTTAAAATCAAACTACAAAAAAGTCCAACTTATCAAGACGAGTACCCTTACAATGAAGTACATAAAACATGAAGACAATACACACGCGTACTGTGCAGACAAATGCTCGCAGTTACTGACAGCTAGCTAAGGTCATAATTTCCGTTGACTATGATATCAAGCCTTCTTACATATGAAACTTCAATTGAAAAACTTCTAAACAGATTTCGTATAAAAACATGATCAACTATGAAAGAAGAACATGATATTGTGTAGTGCCAAATACTGCCAATATGAACAATTGTTTAAATTTAGTTGTGGTGTAAAGCATCTATGAGATGATCAATATTTATGCCAACAAAAACCAAAAGAAAAGATTAATTCTAATATGGGAACAATGGAAACCATGACGACCAGCCATATGAATATCTCCAATAACAATATGAGCGACTTCACAACAGTGTTTACGCTGAAATTGACGACGTCATCATATGTTTTGTGCACAAAAACGTCAGTAAATCGTATGTAATGGTTGTCCCTATCGTGTACACTATAGGTCCGCGCAGATCATTAAATGTCATATTAGAATCGAAATAATTCATGTTCGCCGGTGGTTTGTAGTCGATTTACATATGGGTGTCCATAATTTTTGTTTATTTTACCCCTCGCAACGCTCTTTGTAAAATATTAACGAAAATAATGGCCACCCATATGTAAATCTCCAACAAACCACCGGCGCCCATGAATTTTTTCTTAAATAACAATGCTGTATTTATTTTCTTTTGAATAAGTTTGTTCCACGGATTAATAAGTTTAGGAGGACAATTTTTGAATTTATGCGCTTTGTAAATGATATTTCAAATAGAAGTGTGGATGTGAAATGCCATATTGTATAAGAGCCCTGGATGTAGAACCAAATTTTCTTAATAAGTCAATATATCTATAATAAAATATAGAGAATGTTTTTATCAATTTATGATACCTAAACCCTTGATGCAGATGTTTTTCAGTGAGACAAAGATTTGGCCCATCACTACATACTCGTGCATATCGAATGTAGACTCCGTGAGAAAACTTTCCTTGATTTATTGATATATCAAGATCAAGAAAAGAAGTATGATCACTGCTGCTATTGGATTTATTTAAAGTAAGTTCTGCAGGATAAATTTCATTTGTAAATTTAGAAAATTCAGGATTATTTTAAGCCAAAATATCGTCCAAATATCTATATGTATTGATCAATTTATCCACTAAATGCTGTTTAGAAGGGTCTTTTTGAATTTTTGCCATGAATTGTGACTCGTAGCAATAAAGATTTCATCTGTTATGAGAGGTGTGCAGTTAGCACCCATAGGAATACCTATGTTAAGTTCGTTATTCGGTTATTTGTTTTTGTTTTTTGCATTTTACGACCATTTTGCCATTTTCAACAGTTTTTCAACTATATCGTTGAGTCTGATTTAGGTTTGTAGGAATCAGGGATAACCAACGTGAACCACCTTAGAGAGGTAACTGACATAACTTATCACGTGCGGATAAAAGTCGAGTGCACCTTTTTTGTTTATTACAAAGCTTGGCATAAACTCAAAAAACAGAGGGAATATGGTAAAGAGATTATAGTCGTTGTTCATATATAATGTTGAATACAGGAGGCTTATAAATCCATGTAAAAACACGAAAGGAAATCTGTATAGCTTTTCGAGGTTATATTTCCATGTTACCAGTACAGCAAGTAATACACTGCCTTTTTGAAACGCATGTATTATCTATTCTCATCTATTGCATAAAAACGAATGACATGTGTTTCACTGCCAACCTGCTGTTCTGTCTTTGTTTCCTTGTGACATCGCTGTTTTGTTTCGACCCGAACTTAACTAGGGACATGAAACAACTTTACTTAGTGACATTAATCATGAGAAAAAAACATGTTTTTAGAGAAAAGCAGTTTTGAGGACATTTACATTATATCAAATCCAGAAAATATTTCCAGGAAATAATATGAATAAGTAAGATTCCCAGGAAATAATATGAATAAGTAAGAATTACAGACATACAAATCATACATCATTTATACTAATAATCTTCCTCTGAGAATATTAAGCAATTTACTTAACCATAAAATACACTTCAGTATTAATATTCTCTTCATATTGTTAAATACTTGTTTTTTCTCTAGGAGGCTATCTAAATAATACTGTGACCAAGGTCTGTTGCATTGGTGTTGTGGTTTCCAAGAAAACCTTTAAATGCATTTCGGAGGGCCTCCTAATCAAACTATTTTTGAGCTGTCGGCCATCAAAGACAGGGGGATAAGAATCACAAACTTTAAAGGGGTCACTTAAGGTTAATATGATAACATTTCATTTGATTTGTTGAAGTAGAAGAGAAGATCGTTGAATTCACTTACAATCCCATGCTTAAGAATGTTCCCCGATGAAATCTTAGATGTACGAAGATGAAAGTCAGCAACTTTTGAAAGTGCAACATATAGACTCTTTTGATAATATTTGCGCATCTTAAACCTTAGGATTAGTTGTTCAATCAGGTGCAATGTTTAACTATGTTCCCCGTCGGCAGCCATCTTATGAGGAATGAAACTTTCTTAGGAGAGAGATATGACAAATCTCAAACGCTATCTCGGTGTTCTGTAATGGTCTTATGTTAACTATGTTTCAAATTCCAGCCATATTGGATGTGGGACTAACATAAAAATCAAAACTTTTGAAGGGATCAACCAAGGACTTTTGTAATCATGTTTGGTCTCGAATTGCCCACTGGTTTCTGAGGACATGATCTTCGAAGAAATAATAACGATTGACGATGAGACGACTGACGGTTGAAAAATAACTAAATACCGAAGTTACTGTGAATTTATTTTTTTTAATTGATGGGAAAATCTCACCCTGGGTATTACTGTGTTACCTTAAACAAATATATAAAATAACAAATAAAATTAAATATATCGTCTCTTTAGTGGTATGTGATGAAAAAGAGGATTCTTTAACAACGGTATATCAATTATTATAAAAATTTCCTCGAGTTTATGGAATCATGTTTTTGAGATTCATTGCATCAGACAAAAGGTTTTATCTCAGATTTTCCATATTTCGTCACAAAAGTGTGCGCGTCATGTGATCCTATTCATATATTTTACGCTCTTCTTCACGTTAAGGTGTCCGCAGTTATTATTTTGCTATTACAGAATTTTGTGAAATTTTCTGTGTAGAAACATAATTGTATTATTGTTCAAAATATCAAATAAAATTTTGGGGTCACCGTGCATTGAAGTACAAAAAACTGAAAATTTAAGGATTTTTTTATAGAAATGATGGGGAAGGTGGTTATATGAGAGGATAGCTTTAAAAATATATTATAGATTTTGTTCAAACTATGTATGTGTATAGGAAAATGAAAGGATATGGAGTGAATGTACATGTGACAAAAACGCACACGATACATAGAAAACTCCAGTTTATCAAGGACAGGTCTTTTATTCCTCTCTACATCTTGATGTCTCCAGAGGGTCTTCAACTAGAGGTGAACAATATTCGACCCCTCAAGCGAGATCAAGAAGGCTCCTAGCTTGCACTTAAGCGGTATTCTTGACAAAAATTATATCAAGGTCAGTCCCTTGCTCCCCATCCGCCATGGAGTGCCAACTTGAGCGATAGTTTACAATAAAAAATAAAAAGTAGGGCTCACCGTTGAAATAAAAGAGATAAATTGTGAAATGTTAATTTCCCTAGTGATACCTATGTGAAATTCTTATAACAAATTATCTCCCTTGCATAATTTCTGTGTTCTGTAAATCAAGCAACAGATTTAAAGCACACGTGTTTTAGTTTACCTTTTTACAATGAAAATATTGTAAAAGTGATTAGGAATGGAAATTTAAAATACTTTCGAACTTTTTTTACATTATTAATACTTAAATTGTTAATTTTTTAATGAAAGAGTTCTAAATGAACAAGTATTAAACAAAAATGGCGGAATAATACCACTTGTACGAATTTTGTATTCCAAAGGGGAATACTTGAAGATGGACAATATACAAGAATATGCTGCTAAAGAAGAAAAATAAGGAATTTAGGGGACAGTTTTTATTTAATATATGCCTAATTTTTACATCTATCATTTTTCACAAATGTACGAGTATGATTCGGTGCAATCTGCGTCATTCCAACCGTAGGAAAGGCTTACTGCAATTGCAGCACAGTCTTCGTTCGATGAATTGTCAGGTTGAGACTTGCCCCATTTTTTGAAAGTCAAAGTTGACCAATCAGATATCCACATCCACTTAGATTCTGTGACTTGATCTGTGGCTCCTATCCAAAATGAACCGGTAAAGCCTCTATCTGAAAAGCCATGGTGTAATATAGTTCTTAGACCATATAAATCTACAATGTATCCCCCAGGGAAAAATTTGTAATGTAAAAAAAACCTCAGGAGCTCTGATAATTCGGCACTTGTTTTTTCGATGGTTTGTATTCCCCTTTTTCGGGGCAGGTTTTTGTGGGACGGTGCTTTTTATTTTGAGGTTATTCCCCTTAGCTCCTTACAACATAACTAGAATGGAATAAATACAACAAGCTTGTCTGTCAAATCGAATATATATATTAATAAAAATTCACTGAGGGTTCAAAATAACCTCGTGTTTTACTTTTCTGAGTTCTGTTTTAACCCATCAAAAATCCGTTTTGTCTTATTGGTCAGGTATTCCGCATAATTTCTATGCAAAAAAAAAATATTGAAATTGTAGCTTTCCCTTCGTTTTGCCTTTATTGTGACACTGTCCGAGAAGGGAGATAACTGCTAAAAAATAGCTAAGTTAATGCATAGTCCCGGCTTACGAAAATAGGGAATAGTTAATTATTTAGTTTTTTGTTTCTTATTTTATTTCCCTCCGTCATATTGTCTCCATATGTGTTATGTCTGAAAAGCTGTGTTTTTTTTTGTTTGTTTTTTTTTGGGGGGGGGGTTGGTATTTTTAATTTTATAAATTTTATCTATTCCGCTTATTTGTTACCGTAGTTGTTTCCATATATATTAAACAGTTGTCGGTGGATATGTCATTCTTATTTTAGTCTGAAAATAATTTCAAAACGTAAGCAAACACCGCCCATGTATAAACTAAAACATACTCCATATTTAACCCCTTTATGAATAAAATTGACGAATTTGATTAAGAAAATACCAAAACTAATTGTTACACATAGATATCTAACTGCTACACAATTAAGTAAAATGAGAATGTCGACCTTAATTTGATGTATTGGTTTACAATGTTTTGTCAAATTTTGGAAATCATAGTAGGCGATGGGAATACATGTATGGTGTAACTGTGCAGAAACCGATTTTCGTTTCTTAGATGGTGCTTTTTCATTTATTTTAAGGACAGACCGAACCAATGTACGGCAGATCATAAACTTAGTGTAATTTATTAGATAGTTTGCTGCAAATATAGCAATGAAAAATTCAATACGTAAGCTAGGTATTTAAATTCTAATTTGAAATTCTGACATTTGAGCTGACAAATTAAATACCCCTCCCCCAAAAATGGCACCAGGATGCTGCTATGTTATAACATCTTTATGTCAATTAGACCAATATTACACGAACATAAGTTTGATATTTATGAATTTCCCGTTGTTGTTAAACATTATACCTAGTCCGTGATACAATTAACGGACATCTTTTAATTGTGATCATAAAAGTTTTACGATGTTATGATGTGTAAATTACATAAGTTAATACATACAATTTACTTAGATTCAAAACAAAACACGGCCGAATTCTTTTAAATAACCCAATACCGAAATTTATATTTCATTTAGGAATCGAATGCTAATTTTGTAGTTTTATTAGGGTGGACCGTATTGCATTTTGAAGTAAGCGCGCTAGCGCTTCATATGAAAACTGTGCTTCGTTCCACGCTTTTACACGACAATAAAACTACAGTAGATTGTATTTAATACTCATAATTACAATCCGTAAATGGAATGCAAGTCTTCATGCAATATAATCACTAAAAATTGTATGGATGATGCACCATTTCCTTGTCTAGATTACTCTGCCGTCTTTGTTTATTTTTGTCGTTGTCAAGGAGTCGCGTGCTGGTTTAGTTTTCCTGACTGATAAAACACTGTCAGTGACGGAAATGATCGGAAGTACTCGTAATCAATCAAATACGGGGCTTCCATACGAAGCAGAATAAATGTAATTATTTCCTGTTGATGGCCATTTTGACAACTTATGTCTCTTCAGTGCAGATATAATGAAAAGGTTTCGAAGACAATTAATCGAAATATTTATCTAAACAGTTAAGACCTTCTTTGGCAGCACGATGACTGAAATGCGTTGAATGCCCATTGATACAAAATATTTTTTTTTGTAATTTTTATGTGTGTGCTTATATTGTCTTCATTTGAATAGTCTATCTAAAGAAATTATGAATTCAAAAGTTTCCTCCATAATTCTCACTTTTGTTTTGATTTAGAACGAGTCCTTTAAAGAATATTTACATGTCTGAATTTATGATTTTGTTGGCCTGTTAAAAACAAACAACAATTAAACCTTTTTATACGACGCCACACGAAATGGCGAGAAAGTATGTGATACCCTCAGTCGTGTATTCGACCGTCCCCCAAAGGTTTCACACTCACAACTTGTGAACGAAAGTGCACAAGGTCTTGAAACTTGGTATGAAAGTTGTTTACCACAACATTCAGATCAAGTTCGTTTTTGTGTTCAGAGGTCCAAGGGGTTCTGGAGTTATGCTCCTTGTATTTTTAAATTTTGCGAATTTTAGGGTTTGAGACTGATACATTGTGAAAGAAATAACACAACGTCTTCAAATTTGGTATGTAATTTGTTTACTACAAAATTCAGGCAAAGTTCGATTTTGGGTTTAGGGGTCTAAGGGGTTCTGGTGTAATGTTCCTTGAAACTTTGAAATTTGGTAAATTTTAACGTTTTGTACCCATAACTTGTGAATGAAATTACATACTGTCTTCAAACTTAGTATATAAATTGTTTAGCACAAAACTTTGTAATTTTGTGAATTTTAGGGTACCGATTGATAACTTTTGAACGAAATAACACAAGGCCTAACAACTTGGCATGTAAGTTGTTAACAACAAAACTCATTTTAAGTTCGATTTTTGGTCCAGAGGTCCAAGGGGTTCTGGAGTTATGCCCTTGAAACTTTGAAATTTTGCGAATTTTAGGTTTTCATAGTCATTACTTGTGAATGAAAAAACATACTGTCTTCAAACTTGGTATGTAATTTGTTTACCACAAAACACAGGCCAAGTATAATTTTTGGGTTCAGCGGTACACATAGTTCTGGAGTTATGCCCCTTTTTAACTTAGAAATTTTGTGAAACGTGGCGGGTAATCATGTAATGCACCATTACTACTTTTTATATATGCACGTACCAGACATAATATTCGTTACCCATAGGTTTTCAGTTTCATCTTCAATTTTGACAAGATTTGAACCCATACGTACACACTCAGTCTGTAAATAACAAAAAAAAAATACCAAGAACATGTGAACATTGCACTGGGTGACCCGGATATCTACAAAAGAGAAATGTTGATAAAATATAAATACCAAAATGTATGTACTGTAGTTTCAGTAATGACTAGATCATCCGAATGTTGCAATCTGTAAGTACATGTTTTTGTAGAATAATTGAAAATCAAATATAAAGTGTCTTTTTGGTGTTTCTCAATTTTCGTAGATCATTTGTACATTAATAGAACATTTTGAACAAACTGTTTCTAGTATTGTATCTTTTTAAACATTTACAATAGATGCTCTACGAAAGTATCGACATGACAATGTCCTTGTTTCGAGGAACAAGTTTCGGAAGATTTGACAGTAGCAATAAAATATAAATATTTAACTGATAGCGCATTAAATTAGCCTGTAGAATTTACAAGATTAACTTTACCTGTAGTAGAGTTTGGTGTTTTGTTTCATAAATTATAAGACATTGTCTAAAATTTTATCAAAATACTTGATAATTTCTCAATAACATTCAAGAAAGATAGTCCGTTTCAGTTCCTTCCTTCACATTTTGTTATAAACTGGAACAATGAAAGAAAGGATTCTGCTCTACTTAATTCTGGAATAGAAAATAGATGTTGTTTCTAGAAGAGAGATAAATCTGTAAACTCAATCCTTTGCTTGCTTATTAAAATGTAACATTACTTTATTGAGGTTTTTCTTTTATTCTTCTGGTATTATAACGTTTTTAATCTGAATTAAATTAAATATTCACTTTAAAAACTGAAATTAAAAAATGTAAATAGAATAAAAACAATAACTTGAAACGCCTATAATAGTGAAAAACACACTCTCATGCCACAATGTACCAAGAAACTGCACAAGAAAAATAAAACCAACGAATAAAAGACAAACGTTAACAACGATAGACAAAACAGAACAAACCATTGGGTACACAAACCTCCCCTTTCTTTGTCCCATTTCCCTTTTCCGTATATTATAATAAATTTACGAATAAAACACAGGTAGACTATGATCTCCGTGACCAAAATCTTGAAAATGAAAGAGGAATTAAACGTAAATTTGAAAGATTGGTTCTTAACTTCCCGCGGGCTCAAGAAGCCTAGTCTGCTGGTAAAACACTATCGCAGCATTGAAGACAAAGAAAACTCAAAACTTCCGGAGCAATTTGGTTCAGAAACACCATTTTGTTAAGTTATAGTTAAAATATGATCAATATCTCGACTAAGTTGAAACAGAACTGTCAGTCTTATATTTAAAAAAACACATAAAAAAACAAGAAAAAAAATGGCTAGATCCTGCTTCTAATTAGGTTTATGTAAAATTTCGGCTCCTAAAATTACTATATCGTGAAATTTCGATATCATATAACGAGACTTGTAGATCTCATCAGTATCGATGCCAAAAAAATGAACAAGTGAATGAAGAAAGAATGAAAAATGAATAACATAATGTATCATGAAAGATAAGTCATTCCTAATGTAGTAAAACTTTCCTAACGATATTTCTTTCCTTGCTGAAAACAATGGCGTAAGAGCATTTTGCAAAATCCTATTGAAAATAATATTTGTTAAACTAAGGGGACGACCATTTGATTTTGAGGGGGGCTGGCAGTTTCGGGAGAGCCAGATTATTTATTTTCAAAATTTTGCGGGCTAGAATATTTATTTTATCGTACCAATAAATCTAAGGTCAGATTATTTATTTTCTTGGATGTGCAGGCCAGATTATTCATTTCCAACCTTTTCAGGGACAGAATATTTATTTACAAAATCTGCCAGCCCCCCCCCCCCCCCCCCCCCGTCAGAATCAAATGATCGTCCCCTAATGCATTAAAAAAATTAACTATATTGTTAAAGCGACTCTATATGGGGTACTCTTTAAGGTGTGATTGGTCTAAGACAACAAAAAGAGTGTCAGTTGGTGTATATAGTAGATAGAAGACTGGCAGTAAGGAAGCGACCATTTGCTATTTGAGGGGAGGTTGGGGAACTTGGAATTCCAAACAAACCCAGTATCAGAAATTTGGTGACAAAAATTATTAAGACAGGAAGAAATGAAAAATATCCAGGTTGACATATTTGAAATTCTATTAATTGGACCAAAAAAAGTTTGCTTCCAGGTAGTAAAACAGCTAAGCTCAAGATTGCATGAGAAAATACATGTACCAGGGATCTGATGTTCCTTTCAAGCCAATCCTCATAAATTAAATCGTTGCTCCCTAAATCTAAAGCATGATGCGCTTGAGTCACGAGACCATATATCAAACAAGCCACTTGTGAATTGCCGAAGACATAACGTTTCATTTATTTTGTCCAAGATTTCCTCATTGATACTCCCATTTAGGCCTAATAACATGTAATACTAAAGGTTTTAGATTGTCTGTACCTGAGCGTGTCCCCAACTGAGTGCCGCTTGTCCGAAGTAGTAACAATGATCTTTATAACAATCCCAGCCTTCTTCACATCCAACTGGTTGCTGGGTATCTTGTGAATATAAATAATATCTGTTTGAATAATATTTAGACATATACGACGTGTCTCTCTTATTCAATTTTTTTAACAGAAAAGTAAAAAAAAGTAACGTACTAATACAACGCCATAATAAAATAATATGGCGTCATTATCATTTGGCGCTTTAGTTTTGTAAAAATCTCTGTCACGTGACACAATAAGTGATTTGGCAATTACCGACTTCAACCAAATCATGTAACACGGGAACAATAAAGGTCTGTGACAAACATATGATACCAGTGTCTACCTACTATAGATAGATGATTTGTTTTGAAACAGTAAAGTCTATGTGACACAAAGACATTATTGCAGTGTCGATCTATCTCAGACAGATAATTTATCCTAAAACAATAAAGATACTATGACACAAAAGACATGATCCCATTGTCCATCTTTTCAGATATATGATTTTTCCTGGAACAATAAATGTACTGTAATACAGAGACATGATACTAGCACTCATCAATCTCAGACACGTAATTTATCTCAGAACCATAAAGGTATTGTCACACAAAGACATTATCATCTCAGACAGATGATTTATCCTTGAATAATCAAGATACTGTGACACAGAGACATGATGCCAGTATCTACCTTTAACACACACATAATTTATCCTGGAACAATAAGGAGATGTGTTCCCATTGTCTACCTGTCTCAGACAGATGACTTATCCTGGAACAATAAAGGTACTGTTTTACAGACATGATGCCAGTATCCACCTTTCTCATACGGGTAATTTATTCAACCAACACGAATAATTTATCCTGAAACAATTGAGGCACTGTATATAAATACATGACGCCAGTGTCCACCTGTCTTAGACAGATTATTTATTCTGGATCAATAAAGTCACTGTGACTTTATCCCAGTTGATATATAAAACAAATAAATACTCACATTCTAGGTCATATTATTTTGATAAACGGCACCAAAGATGAGGTTTTGGAAACCTTACAGGTCAAGAAAAAATTGTGTTTGTTCAGTGTAGAATTGCTTCCATTGAATGTTGTAATTTCTGTTTCTGTGCTTTGTATCTGTCTAACGTCATTGTTTTTGTGTCTAACGTCATTGTTTTTTTCTGTGTTCTCGTTTTGGTCGTGTCTTTAGACTTCGATTTTTGTAAATTTCACTCCTTTGTTCCTTCGGTATTCTACTGCCGTTGTATAAGTGTGTAAAACTCGAGGTCAGCTTGGTAACTCCGTTTTGATTGGCAAAGATACTATGTCAGGAGAGACAACCAAACATACGTCTGAACTATTTTTTTCTGTTGGAACAATATTGGAACAATATTGTATTAACAATTCTTAATGGTAAAAAGCTTAGATCTTTTGAAAATGTTCTTGTTCAAATTCTATTATTTTTCTGATTTATTTCGTTTTAAGCAAATATGGTTCTCATGTTTAGTATTTTTAAAGATTTTTGAACTCTTCTGGGTTTTATCCATTAAAAAGCATTTCAATTTATTACACCTGGACCCCCTTATTTTAATCCACAATTCCATCATATATATCTTTATGAGTATTCAGTAAAGGAATAATGAAGTCTTATTTATTTTGTCACATTCATTCATGGCCACGACTAACTAATGCTAAACCTTTAATCAAATTAAGAGGGTTCAGTTTCCTGCACAATTCTTAATCATTTATAACTCAAAAACGAGACCATCAACCTATCAAATGATTTCACTTAAATTACTTATTGTTCAATTTTCTAACAAAAAAGTATAACTTAATAAAAGTAATCAGCTGGTAGAAATCATCAGCGAAGATTTGTCCACTTACCATAATCAGACACTAAAAATGAATGACTTGTAGTTTATTTATCCCCTCTCAACTTAGCAGGCGGAGGGGATAATGAAACTATTTCGACCAGCAGTGGTAACTATACTGTTTTGTCCATTTACGAACTGAAAAGCACATTAAACTAACTTCCTGTTTTTGAGAAACAGTTAAGATATAGGTATGAAGAAGATACAAGTGGGAGTAATAGCAGAATTACTGAACAGAGTTGTGCAGAGTCGAAGTAATGAGAGAAAAAGACAAATCGAGTTGATACCACCAGATAAATTGCCGCCCTCAATGGTCCTGACTTGGTACAGGCATTTCAAATGAAATGATTAGTTAAAATGGTTTTATTGCGCGCCAAACCTCCCATTAATGTAGTGTCCGGAAACAACTCAAAAGCAATTGCTATTGAAAAGCCGTAGAAAGCAAAAAGAAATGATCATTCCAGTACTAAGTAAATAAAAGAAACAGAGTTAAGACCGAAACTTTAAATTTTTCTACAGGAGACTGATTCTATTAAAGAACTTCCATAATGATCGTGTGAGACGGAACTTTTTGAATTATTGAATTACTAGTAAATGATTTTAGTCCTGAAAATCACATCTTTCTGATGCACGTAAAAAATTTTAAACACTTTGCTATCAAAATTCGCTAATCGACAATTAGCGAAGAATTCCGCTAAAACCGGTGCTAGGGGCCGTCTTGAACTTACTATGAAGTATGAGCAAAGCTCATTGTTGAAGGCCTCATGGTGACTTCAAGATGAAGAAAAACAATAAAAGCGTTGTTCCTTTGCTTGTTTTTTACCATGTATTTGTAGAGACTTTGTCTCATGCGCATTTACTCCATATCCTTTTATTCACTAATTGAGAATATAAGAACAAACGATTTTCTTGAAAAATATTAATATTGATTAGACAGAAAAAAAAAATATGCAGGGACCCAATTAACTGCAAATTCTATATTTATTTGATACAAACGCACATGGTAATGGCTGACAAGTGTAGTTTGTTGATTTTGCATTGCATATTTCTTCAGTCTTACAGTCATGATTCTTGCAAGTTCTAGCCATATTCTGAAATAAGAAATTATTTAATAATTACCAGCTGAAGTTTGGAATAGGCTGTTGCCATGACAATGTCTTCAGACAGAACTCTATTATCCATAAACGAGTGTGAAATGTTAAATGTGTAAGTAAATAATGACATACTTTACTGTTTTAGTCATTTAATTGATTCTAAGTGACCAAAGAAACACAAGTTGTGTTTGCTTAAATAATAATGCGGATTCTTGTGCTTTCGAAAACAAAACACTCGGTGAAAAATATGAATAAACGAAGGTACACAAAGTTAACAACAACAAAAATAAACGTCCGGCTGTGGCAACAATCCTCTGGCTGTATGTCCCTAAAAATAAATTGTCTAACGATCTTTTCCTCGTCTCCCAGCTTATTTATACTTAGACACATGCTGAACTTGACAATGACAAATAGTGTCAAGTCACTAAACTGGGCTCAAGCTTTAACCAGCGAGCATTTCTTGTTATTATAATTCAGCTTCAATAAATTCAAGTCATTACTGTATATGTCGAGCGTTACACATGCGAAATAAGAACTCACAATTCAAACTTCATACAAAATCTGACAGTTGTTTTGCAGACAAAAACATATACGCATTACAGATAAGATATTAAAAGGAAAAATGGCCTAAAAATATAGAATCCTCATGTCTAGTGCAATTTTGTAGTACCCGGGCACATGAAATAATGCACGAAAGTAACATTTATTATCAAAATAAATAAATTGTCAAATGAATACTTATTTATGTCTATTTATGTGTCTTTGACACATTTCCCGTTTCCCTTCTTTTTCTATTAGATATCTTATTTCTCTGATGAAAATTCTTTGCTGGAAAAATTTCAATTTTGCGAAATGTCGATGTCAAGGGCTGCTAAATTCTATTACAGCTTTAAGCAAGATACATGATAGACCGAATTATAATTTTGATCACCAATATACATAGATTTTTATGATTTTCGGACAATACAATTTTTTATGGACACCTTTTAACTGACCTGAATATTTTCAAATATTGTAAAGCAACGACAAAAGCATCACAAAATATAGCTAGATTTGCAATAGCAAGCAATAGCTATTGTCGCCCCTGGAAGCCAATTCGATGATTCCATCCTGTTTGCAACGTCAAAATCTACCTAGAAATCAATTTTGGTTGAAATCGGTCAAAGTTGAAATTTTGATGTATTTTGGCGGCCATCTTGGAAATGTCGGCCATTTTGAAAAGAATTTTTTTTGCATGTCCATCTTCTTATGGTGATTCAACTTTTTGCAAAATATGAATGAATTCTGTCAAGACATCTTTGAGATTTTATTATTTTTATGGAATAAACGGACAAATTCAAAACGTTGACGTAACTTGGCAGCCATTTTGAAAAATTTCTTTTTGGTGGAGACACAACTTCATAAGGTGATCCAACTTTGTACCAAATATGAAAGAATTTTATAAGCATTTCCAATGAACGAATTCTGTCAATACATCTCTGAGAACGAAGCCGGACAAAAAATCATTGGAAGAAAGAAAGAAACAATAATTATAATAATAATAATAGAGAAACGGACAAAGAACAATATGTCGCCCCTACTACGTCTTGGGCGACATAATCAGGTTTCAAGGACAGTGTTCTCTTAATAGCGTACAAAATTTCCAGTGTCATGGAAAAAATGAAGAAAAAAAAATCTACGCAATACAATAACTTGCATAGATGGAAAATACATTATTTAAAAATTTATTCAAATTTGGTAATATCGTCTTAATCAAACAATTCTTCTGCTATGAAAAATGAACATTTTCAAATTTCTTTCAGGATACCTTCTAGAAATGCCCGTCAAACTCCAAACAAAGTCAACATTTTCCTTTTGTTAAATAAGATTCGTCATTGTCTTCACCTTCGCCAAGTTCTGTCTGTATATGTTAAGATATTGATGTCTTTATCGTTGCATGGGTGTCGTATTGTAAATGATAGTTCTAGTTTCGCTACGGTGTCTCGATTGTTCATCAAAATTATTTTAAAGAATACCATATTCGGAAATTGAAATATGATCACAAAAATGAACATCCACCTCGTTGCAGATTCAACACCTTGAAAAGTTGCCATTCATCATTTGTTGCAATATTTAGACACATTTGGATGCATCTTTGATGCCTTTTCAATGCTTTGTTCATTTTTTCACTTTTGAATTCTGATATTTATGCGTTGGGATTATAGTTTGTATCATCAGCCATTTGACGAATCTCTTTCGGAGATCGTACATCAGACAGTTCAGCGTTCTGCAACCCAAATCAAATTTCTAAAGATGGACGTCCATGTGATAAAAATGTCAAATGAAACAGGACTCGATCGTAACTTATAAACTGAAAAGGGGGTCTTGTATAGGGTCTAAGCATGACCCGTAAAATGGCTTCTTAGAAGGGAGATTCGTGAAAAATGCCCCAAAATATAAAATGAGATTGCTAAAAAATCATAATCACAAAAGGCCTTTTTGGGAGAGTAATTGTACGATGCCAAGAAAATATGATATGTGATTTCACAAATTCCAATATGTGAAAGATTAAAACTACGAAATATTATGAGTGACTTTAAAATATTCAAAACCGTCAAAACGTAAAATGGAGACGTCTTAAGGACCCATGAACATTTTATCTTTAAAATACAAACCTACCTGTGAGTCTGACGACACACTAATGAACACATCATTTTGACTATCCGTGAGGAACTTAAATTGTCCGTCGTAGGTCGCGCTGTTTATTTCACACATATTGGTACTTGTAATAAAGTTGACGGACTTGCAGACGGACAGTTGCGTACAATGATATAAGCATACCGACCAGCTTGGCAACCATATTTTCTCTATAACATAACATTCCAATATTTTATTTTTCTGTTTCTCGACAATAGCTTCGTCTCCGAATGTAAGATGAAACATATGTAAAATACTAAATGTAAAATGGAAAATCATCTTTTGTTTATCAGATTTTAAAAAGTGTATACATATAACAGATTTTCTGTATTATGAAATTGGTACGAAAATAATTAAAAGTTCTTTCGTTGCTTTGTTTTATCTGGTATTGATTTCGGTCATAGTTATGATCTTGTGTATTTAATAAGTATCTATCTTTATGATGATCCATGCAAACAACTAAGAAATATATTGTAAGTATTACCATTGAAATTGCTAATGGAAAACTTGATTAAAATGGGAAATCTATAATTGAATTGAAAATTTTAATTTGTGTAAACAAAAAAGAAAAAACAAACAAAAAGATTAGATGATAAAACTGAAATTTATCCAAGTTAAGGTCGCAAAAATCTCTTTTTAATAAAGAAAAAAGATCTAAATTATAAATATTACATATATGTCTTTACATAAGTTAACCGTTATACGGAAAATCGTTGAACATACATGTATAAGAAAAAGAAGGGAAACGGGGAGATACAGAGTAGTCTTTGTACGCTTTATTTAGGGGCCAACTCCGACCTGCCGTTGGGTGTGGGGTTTCCTCACCGTTCATTGAAGATCTTATTGTGGCTTTGAGTTGTTATTACTCCCCTTTGGGTCGTTGTCTCTTTGACACATTCCCCGTTTCCCTTCTTTTTCCTATGTGTATGTCATCAAATAGAAAGGATAGAATGCGCTTTGGTTTTGATTTTGCGAAGCTCCAAATATCTTCTTATTTCAGAAAAAAATAATATATAACCTCTGAAGACAGCGACAAACTTTGAAGACAGGAATAGCATTTTAATCTGTTTATTCTTGCCTTGGAAAATAAATTATTTGAGTCTAAATTCATAGACCAACTGAATTCAAGTGATAGGTTGTGATTATCGATTTATCTTTCCACTGAGGAATTTAAGCATTGCTATTGGAGTGACACACGAAACGGCATTTGAAATTTTAATGTTGCATATCAGGCCCCATTTCGATGAATAACACCTCGTCCACAAAATTGACGAAAAACTTAGCAGTTCGAATCCTACAAAAACTGAAGGTATTAACAGAAGTTAAGAATGGGAATGATCTACTCCACAAGTCGCACCCATCATACTGTCAATGACAAGTCTGGTTTTATCATGGTTGGCGCTTGTCAGTTCGTTAATAAACTCTGGCAGTACTCAATAAGTATGCTCTTATTCAATTTGGTGACAAAGAAACATTGAAGCGATCTTTCAAATAATGGTGACGACGGTAAAACTAATGTGACAATTCCAACACTGTTTGAACATAGCTTTGATGTACAAGTTTTTGAGACAGGATTCTCGTTGTGTTGACAAAATGAATTTACTAAAAACAGACACTTCAATTGTGAATAATCTGTGAAATATAGACGTCATATTCTGGGGATGTGGGAATATTAAACTAGGGAGTTAACAATAAAAAAGTAGAAACTATCAGTTTTGTTGACAGAGGAAGGAGTTGTCAAAATATCTGCATATTGCTGATTATATTGTTACAATGTTTTATTAAATTTTGAAATCATTTGGGTATATAGCATAAAGCTTATCCCTTAATTATGGATTGTTCAATGGAAGATCGGCATATTTATTAGCAACTGAAATTTAAGGACTTGACTATCTTATTGTTTTTTTTCTGACCTAGCCTTTTTGTGAACCTGGCTTCACAAGAATTAAGAAACAAGAGGTAAACAATAAGTCCCCTTTTATATCACTATAAACATTCCAGCATCCGATGACACCCTTCTCTATATATTTTTGTTTGAATCAGAGTGATGCTTAACAAAAAAATACAAGATGTGTGGGCAGGTAAAAATGTACTCGTGATGATTAACTACGAGTCACTAATCATATCCCGTTATAGTAAGAAATAGGATCACCAAAACAAAAATCACAATTTGTCTTCGACTTTTACTATAACTGTACGGGAAATTGGATGCTCATCTACATCTTTGTACATACTTCCGATCGGCATGGCGTTCTTGTTCATTTATATTCATTGATTTTGTCTTTTTGAGGTTGTATTAATCAGTATTAAATATGAATTCACATGTGTTTTTGTTTAATTTTATTTCAGAAAGTCCGCTCTTTTCAATTTTGCTTGGATATTCATATGTATACCGCTGTTTTTTGGGGTATTCTTAAGTTGAACCCGAATGCATATTCATTGGCTATTCACCTTTCTCTTTCTTGTAAGGTTTTGTTCTTGTCCTTCTCTGAAGTTTAAATTAATTTGTTGAAGGTGAAATCACATCCCTCTCTGCATTTCGGTTATTCCCTATTACATTTTTGTTGTTTAAAAGACTTGTACGATATCACTTTTTAGTATTTTTTATGTTTGGTGTTATCTGGTGTAAGAACACGGTATCTACTGTTGAAATCTTTTCATTAGCACTCAATTACTAACCTGTTACCTATTGGTTACCTACTCCTATTCCTTTGGTGTCTCCTGAGAGTGTTGATTATTGGCAACTGTGTTCTTATGTAAAAAATTATTTCCTGGAGATGAAATTAATCTGCAACCACACGTGCACCTATCTCCGCCCTCAGAAAGTACAGTTACATGCGTGTAACTATTCGCTTTTCCCATAGTCCATTAGCCAAGATAATACTAATGAACTGTACATTGTAGAGTTAAGAGTATGCTGCCTCCAATTACATAGGACCGCCTATCTTAAAAGTCCTATATTGATCGTATCAACAGTTTTAATAACCAAAAGTGGTAACTTGGACACAGGCCTTCTTAAAAAACTTTTGGAGAGGGGAAAAGTATCTTTTTTAGTTTGCAGATTTGAATATTTGAAAATATATATAAAGCGGATACAACTATTTTAAAACCCCACTGGACACACTTTAAGGATAGTCAAACTAGAATAAATACTCAATATCCCTTTATTTCTTCATCAGCAATAGATCGATAAAGTATAACATGTAAGCATTTCACTACCTAGTCAAGTATATTACGACTCATGATATATGAATTTAGAATAAACGATCCGATATAATGATTATCGAGTGAACAATAAACTCATCAACTCATTAATGCGCCGAGCGAATGATTAAACTATAGAATTTTTCAGTCACATGATGAATATAATCGATAATCATAATTTCGGATGAGTTTGCTTTTTATTATATATATATATATAATTAAAAAAGCAAGAATTTTACATTACATACTTGTACAACATGTAAGAACTAGTTTTGAATGTCACGTTTGTTTTTGCCGTATTCTTTATAATGTGTAATATGTTTGATCTTCTGTTTTCTCGCTTCTGTCCTGTTTCTGAAGTTTACAATTTGTAATTCGTATCTTTTAGTTCCTCAGGTAAAACACTACCGTTGCTTTGTTTTGTTGTATTACAGCTATATCATAGCCGTCGTAGGAATCCAGAGTACCCATAGAGGACCACCGACCTTTGGCTGGTAACTGACTTACCTTATCAGTTGTTAGTCAAACTGCACCTTTTTGTTTTTTACAATTTTTGACACGAATTGATAGGCTACAGCAGAGATTAGATACAAAGATAAGCAACTTATTGAAGTCATTAACATCACAAGTGTATCCTTGCTACCACTACATTCGGAACTCTTCGTAATTTTTGTTGAATTGATCCATACTGGAACACTGTCCGATGTTTAAATACAGGTGCAAGGATGGGGTAATGTTATCAATTGTAATTACTTACAAATTTTGATGTAATTGGGAGTAATGTGTAATTGACAAAAACTTGAATTACATGTAATTGTAATTTTATGAATTACTTACCGAAAAAGTGTGAAATTTCAATTACTTTTTCAATTTCATTCGATTACATACACATGCTACTGGAACACTGTCCGATGTTTAAAAAAAGGTGCAAGGATTAGGTAATTGTAATGTGTAATTGTTATTAATTGTAATTAATTACAAATATTGATGTTATTGGGAGTAATGTGTAATTGGGAGTAATGTGTAATTGACAAAAATTTGAATTACATGTAATTGTAATTTTATTAATTACTTACCAAAAAAGTGTGTGATTTCAATTACTTTTCCAATTACATACACATGCTTTAAGAGAGTGACTGAAAGATGGCTACCTCCTTTCTACTTATGAGTATTCAAGAAAGATAAGATAGTTCTTTGTTCAAAATATTATAATTATGACTTGGTATTTTTTATGCAATAATAGGCACTTTTTCTCTCTTGTTTTCAAATGTGGACAATTTGCAAAGTGTTGTTTCGTCTGATGCATTTTTTAAAATTTTTTAGATGTTTTAATAGCGCGACTCTTGATGATTAATGTTTGAAATATAAATTGAAATTAAAGAAAAATATTGTATAAACAGTTAAAAAAATATATCTATTGTATTTTATTATAAATGCCTACAGCAATATTGCTTTTAATCAGTTGTCATATTAACTTTTGTCTCAGTGATTAACAAGACTTAATAAGGGTCTAATTAGTGCCCTTGGGCATTAAAATTAACCTTTTAAATACATGCACTTTTTCTAATTAAGTGAATGCTTTATTGAGGTGTTTAAACTGTGTACTGAGCATTCATAAATATTTTACTCACACATTCAAGTAACAGTTATATATGATAGTTAGACACATGTCACCTGCATGCAGATTGGGTGAATTCAAAATAACTCAAAATATTACTGAGTCAAATTGCCGTAATAGTTACCACACGAGGACGCGTTGTGTCTGTATCAGATCATCCCGACGGCCAGAGGCCGGAGGTTTGAGCTTAAACAGACACACCAAGTCCAAATTTGATACCTATTTTACATCCCAGCTAATATATTAAGTGAAGAAAAACCGATATACATTCTTAAAAATTATTTCTTTGCATATAATGTCACCAATTAAATATTTTATACTTTAATAATGATATATATCCTTATTATGCCCCACAATGATTCTTTATAAACAATTATATAACAGGGTAAATCCAATGAGTTCGTGGTGTAGTAGGTAAGGCAGGAGTCCAGTAAACGAAACGACCCTGGTTCGAATCCCACTATGGACTATGTAATTTTTCAACATTTCAAAATCTTGATAGTAAAACATAAAAATCTTATTAAGGTCAAAGAATTTAACAGTTCTCAAAATCTGGCTGTGACAAAAACAAAAACAAAAAAGTGAATAGATCCTTTGTTCTAACTAGGGTGAGATTGCTGGGTGATCCCACTCAGATCACCTCTGCTATAACAGTTAATAACCATTCCACAGTAGATAGAATCAATGAACTGTAGGGTCTGATATGTTGAGGAAATTAAGATATACAAAGTTTATCAGTAAATCACATTAGCCAACTTGTTTGGTTGTTTATTAATTTTGCAATAAAAGGCATGTAATGCTTTCCATAATGTCTGTATGAGTAATTATGCCAACCACTTTGCGGGATGTACACAATGTTCAAAGTGTCCGTCCGTCCGTCCTTTCGTCTTTCTGTACCGAAAAGATAGTATCCACTACTCATCCTAAACTGCTGATTGGAATTTATTGAAATTTATTTAGGAGCTTAATTGTGCACTACGCTTTTTGTTTTCCATTAATTCTTTTTTTCTAGATTTTTGACATGTTTTGTACTTTGTCATTTTAGCTCAATGCAAACCATTTAATGACCACATAGTATCCACTACTACTCTTAAAACATAAATTGGAATTTCATTAAACTTATGCAGGAACTTAATTACATATTGTTGATTTGAACTACACCTTGAATTTCCAAAAATTCATTTTTAAGAGATTTTGGCATGTTTTGGACGTTTTCATTTTAGCTCAATGCTAACCATATTGTGACCATCTGGTATCCACTACTCCTCCCTGACCACTGATTTTAATTTTCTGAATCTTATGCAGGAGTTTAATTTCATATTGTAGATGTGCACTACGCTACTTTAAAGCCATTTATCTCGAGTTTCTATTTACATGGTCTCTGTCTATATGTACAAATACTCCGTCCCTATGTTGGTTATAAGCTCTGCTTATAGCTAATAGTTTATAAGCGCCATGTTTTTATTAAGCAAGGAAGGAACATGGAGTAAATGCAAATGAGACAAAGTCTCTACAAATACATGTCAAAAACAAGCAATGGAACAACGTTTTTATTGTTGTTATAAACCTTTATCCAATACATATAGAATAATGGAAGGTTTGTTTCGGAAACCAAAAAAAAATCGTTTTATAAGGACATAAATTTTTACTTTGATTATTAATTAAATTTGGAAATGCCGATCCCTATTATGTGTCAATATTAGGCAACATTGATTGCTTATGGCTGTATAATTACATTTGTAGCAAAAGTTCTACTGTACGCAATTTCAGCCGGGTAGGACTAATTTGAAATCGATCTTAACTGTACGCAGGGTATGACTATGTTTACAAACAAATTAGCGTAGTAAGCCCTAGAAAAGTATATGTTGAGCCTGAAATGAACCTAAATGTTAATATAAAATAACTATAATATTTTACGAAAGGATATGGAGTAAATGAACATGAGACCACAACACATATGT
>MJUU01036622.1:48021-59312 GCA_002080025.1 Modiolus philippinarum | reverse complement strand
TGTAAGGTTCCAAATAGAATCGGCTTTCGGGTCAGCACCGAAGTACTGACTACTGGGCTGGTGAATACCCTCGGGGACTAACAGTCCACCAGCAGTGGCATCGACCCAGTGGTAACAAATGACTAAATACCGAAGTTACTGTAAATATGACCAATAGATGATTTGCCAGTTACTAAAGTTCTTGTCAGTTCTAGTCAAATTTTGTGTTTTTTGGTCAAACCTTCAAAGGGAAGTTACTCCTACACCGGACAAACAAACATTAAGCATGCACATTTGTTTTAAAGTACGGTCTTCGTGCTTAGCCAGTTTTGACAAAGTGATTCCCTACACAATATTCATGAGATTCTGCAGTAAGTTAGCATATTTTCGAATTTTTAATACTTTCTTAGTCACTGAGAAGACATTTCAAGTTAGTACAGTTGTTTATTTTTATTACTTGAAACAAGTAGCACTTGAAAGCATGGTAAGCGCTTTTTGGGATTAGGTTTTGAATTGTGTTGCTGACTAAACATCTGCTAAAGGTTAAACTTTCATAATTTTTGATTAAAAATGTTTTATTTTTTGGTTAGTTATCACAAACAGGGAACCATTCTGTCCCCTTGAGATTTTTCAAAAAGTGACCTCCCGTTTGGGTTTTGCTAAATTCATTCTGTTGATTGCAGAACTGTCAAATGGTCTATTTGGACTAATATGAGAACAATTGATAACATGTGACGGGTGCTGTGTGCAGATAACATGTGACGGGTGCTGTGTGCAGAGCAGGACATGCTTACCCTTCCGGGGCACCTGATGTCACTCTTGTTTATTGAGAGTTCACACTGTTAGTGCTTTAGTTTTTTGTGTTGTATAAGTAACGTTCGTGTATTTTGTGAGCATGTGGTGTCTTTGGTCTTCCGTCTTTTGGTGTTCTTGCTTTTGCCTTGTCTCTGGACTTTGATTTGTGTAATCTTGTGCTTTGTTCCTTCGGTATTCTACTGCCGTTGTTTTGACGAATGAAAGCCTGTTGTTAACTTGATGGACAAAAACAAGATAAAACATAGTCATGAAAAAAAAATCTGTTACATGTATAGATACATAATGAGTGTCAATATTTACTACTTGTATATAATTATAAATCGGCAAACGAATACCGAAGCAATAAGTGGGAAAAGGGAAAATCCATGAATCAAAAATCTCGAAAACGAGGCAATTTAAATAAAACATAAATTGAAAACTAAGGAGTATCTCCCTCATGCACAGCTCTGTCCTTAGCTGATTTTGGCTTTACATTTAGATCATATTGGTTGTTTTTTTTCTCTATCAGTTTTTGAACATCTTTGAATTTATGGTCTTCCAAACGTTTAGATTTTATCTGCATTGGAGAGACATAAATTGTCGAAATGCCCATATGCAGAAAATAAATTCACAGTAACTTCGGTATTTAGTTATTTGTTACCATTGGGTCGATGCCTCTACTGGTGGACTGTTAGTCCCCGAGGGCATTCACCAGCCCAGTAGTCAGTACTTCGGTACTGGCCCGAAAGCCGATTCTATTCGAAACCTTGCAATATCTAAATTATTGTAAATTTTGTCGAAAACTAAGGAGTATCTCCCTCATGCACAGCTCTGTCCTTAGCTGATTTTGGCTTTACATTTAGATCATATTTGGTTGTTTTTTCTCTATCAGTTTTTGAACATCTTTGAATTTATGGTCTTCCAAACGTTTAGATTTTATCTGTACTGGAGAGACATAAATTGTCGAAATGCGCATATGCAGAAAATAAATTCACAGTAACTTCGGTATTTAGTTATTTGTTACCATTGGGTCGATGCCTCTACTGGTGGACTGTTAGTCCCCGAGGGCATTCACCAGCCCAGTAGTCAGTACTTCGGTGCTGGCCCGAAAGCCGATTCTATTCGAAACCTGGCAATACCTAAATTATTGTAAATTTTGTTGAAAACTAAGAAGTATCTCTCTCATGCACAGCTCTGTCCTTAGCTGATTTCGGCTTTACATTTAGATCATATTGGTTGTTTGTTCTCTATCAGTTTTTTACATCTTTGAATTTATGGTCTTTCAAACGTTTATATTTTATCTGCACTGAAGAGACATAAGTTGCCGAAATGCCCATATGCAGAAAATAAATTCACAGTAATTTCGGTATTAAGTTATTTGTTACCACTGGGTCGATGTCTCTGCTGGTGGACTGTTAGTCATAAACAGCTGAGAGCATTCACCAGCCCAGTAGTCAGTACTTCGGTGCTGGCCCGAAAGCCGATTCTATTCGAAACCTTGCAATATCTAAATTATTGTAAATTTTGTTGAAAACTAAGGAGTATCTCCCTCATGCACAGCTCTGTCCTTAGCTGATTTTGGCTTTACATTTAGATCATATTGGTTGTTTGTTCTCTATCAGTTTTTGAACATCTTTGAATTTATGGTCTTCCAAACGTTTAGATTTTATCTGCACTGAAGAGACATAAGTTGTCGAAATGCCCATATGCAGAAAATAAATTCACAGTAACTTCGGTATCTAGTCATTTGAAAAAACCTTACAAAAACAAAACAAATATACATAAAAGAGCGTTACAAAGGTAATAAACAGCTGCGCCAAGTCGCATGATACGCCCGTCGTCACCCTTCAAAACTTTAAGTGATTTAGGTAAGGGGTTCTCAATTCAGAAGCACCTGTAACTGCCTAATTAAGATTGATCTCTCTTTCAATTAAGATTGAAAGAAATTAATCTGCAAAGTTTAAAGTGAGCCGGTCAAAGTACTTTTCAGCTAGAGCGCAACATGTAAAACAATTGCCTTAAAATTGAAAACAAAGTCCCATAACTCTTGCAAGAAAAAATCGAAATTTCACGAAAAAGTATACAGATCATGAGGTCATTACATCCAATACCTCTACAAAGTTTGAAGTGAATTGGCCAAAGGGTTGTCAAGTTAGAGCGCGACATGTAAAAAATTGTCTTAAAGTTGACGAATAAAGTCCCATAACTCTTGCAAGAAAAATGGAAATTTCACGAAAAAGTATACAGATTGTGAGGCAATCATATCCAATACCTCTACAAAGTTTGAAGTGAATTGGCCAAAGGGTTGTCAAGTTAGAGCGCGACATGTAAAAAATTGCCTTAAAATTGACGAATAAAGTCCCATAACTCTTGCAAGAAAAATGGAAATTTCACGAAAAAGTATACAGATTGTAAGGCCATCATATCCAATACCTCTACAAAGTTTGAAGTGAATTGGCCAAAGAGTTGTCAAGTTAGAGCGCGCCATGTAAAAAATTGCCTTAAAATTGACGAATAAAGTCCCATAACTCTTGCAACAAAAATGGAAATTTCACGAAAAAGTATACAGATCGTGAGGCCATCATATCCAATACCTCTACATAGTTTGAAGTGAATTGGCCAAAGGGCTGTCAAGTTAGAGCGCGACATATGAAACGGACGGACAGACGGACAGACGGACGGACGGACAATCCGACATCGGTATACCATAATACGATCGTCATTAGACGGGCTTATAAAAACGGTTCAATTAGTAGAAAGTAAAGAAAGAGAAACGTAGCCAATCTTCCAATACTTGCGAATTTAACTGTCTTTTAAATGCCAATCGGCATGACATCCTTGGAACACACCATGTTCACGGGGCCTAACCTCTACGCAATATTATCCATTGATGAGACACGGAC
Source organism: Modiolus philippinarum (assembly GCA_002080025.1). Taxonomy (NCBI): domain Eukaryota; kingdom Metazoa; phylum Mollusca; class Bivalvia; order Mytilida; family Modiolidae; genus Modiolus; species Modiolus philippinarum. The sequence goes on along the minus strand of MJUU01036622.1, from coordinate 55,635 downwards.
AAGTTCGTATTAGGCTCGGAGCGTCTCAACACAATGTAAACAAGGACGGAGGAACGGAAAAGGTAAGAAAAACTATAATTTTTTCTACAAATGCAATAAAAATAACACGCGCATTCGGAGAAATGCCTTAAAGTTGACTCAAAGACATTTTCATAATAGTAAATCTGCTTGCCCGTATCTTGTTTACTTTGCATAATGAATGTCAATCGCGAACACGTACAATTTCCGAGATCAATGCAAACGCATTTAATATATAATAAGGTCACGATTTTACACGTCTTATAGTCAAATCGAAACATTATTCAAATGACCTTGTAAATGCATTTTGGTTCTATACCGTAGGTAATCTGTGCTCAATTTGTTCGAGTACAAGTAATAAATTTGTTGATGCGTCGCAGTACAAGCCAGTAAATTAAAGGATGCATACCTTTATCTTATCAGATTATGGGCAAAAGAAAAAGCTATTTAACAACAGGAAAAAGATACAGACGAAACAAATTTAGAAAGATAGATAAAGAGCCACAGTGTGATGGGAATACAAGACAAGTTTAGCTTTTTCTAAAAAGCTACCGGCTTTTAGCTTTTTTACTCATTAAAGATATATGATATGTGAAGTGCCTGCAATAGCATCCAGTGTTTGTAAGTCACAGTACTGGTGTTCGATTTTGGTCAACAACCCATACAAAATGATATCAAGATAGGTGTAAGCCATAATAGTATCATGTGAAATAAGTTCCAAATGGAACAAATGTTATTGATATATCCATGAGATTTATTCCGTCTGGAGATTATTTCACCAGGTGAGCAGTAAATACTTTCCAGCTGGAGATTATTTGGCTGGGCGAGCTATGGAACTTATTTCACGGCGGATACTATAAACCGTTACATAGGAACAGGCTGTCAATCGTTCTTACTTGCATGGTTTAGGCACAGACCATTTGATTATCAGGGTATATAGTTAGGACATATCTCAAGTAATCCCTGTAGGGAGTCTACATGGATTTTTACCCATGCAGATATGGGGTGTTCCTTGATTGGAGGAATATCTAGTACATACATTGTAAACAGATGATTTGAGTTATGTGTATATCGTAAATCTTTCAGATAAAGTGTCAAGCTCGAAATGAAGCATATAACCTCCGTACCATTTCCTGTAAAATTTGCCCTTTAAAATTTGTTCTAATGATCATGTCAAACAGAATAATTAACACTATACCGTTGGAATTTTTCATTTTACAGTAATGACTTAAGTTGACCGTATGCAACATAGCAAAAATGTCGTTAACCCGAAAATTACCATATTATACTTGGTAAATGTGTTTAAAAGTTTCAACTGAATAAACGCCTTCTACAAGATTTGGAAGCATGTCTCTTTTTCTCAAAGTCATTCAATAACACACCATGAAATAAAAGGGACAACAGCAAACACCTACAATGGCTGAAATTTATAATAACACGCAACAATTTGCTAGGGAACTACACAGGAAACACAAATAAGGCAAAACACAAACGTAAACAACGATAGGAACTCGGGACAGCTATCCACATAATATCATTGAGTTCGAAACGACCTACTGTGATGATTGTTAAACGACCCAGCAATGTTTTATTACGGGATCGTTGAAAATACTTTATATTGTCCTAACTTTCGATCTATCAAGGAACAGAAAACCATTTATTTCTTTTGCGATTGTCATTTTTAGCCCATACAAGTTCAGAAAGTATTCACCCCAGACTAACTTCCGGCGACTGATTATTTATACCGGCTCCGGTAATAATTGAGGAGATAGATGAAGAGACCCAGTATATGTTAATATTTTTATATTTTTTAAAGTTGTAAAGTTGCGGTTGTAAAAAACTTGCTGTAATTTAACCTGAAATATAGAAGAAAAAGCATATTTTCTTCATTCGATATTATATCGATGCCCGCAATTCTTCAACTTGCTGGAATTTAACCTAAATAGATGAGAAAAAGCAGATTTTCTTCATTCGATAATATATATTTGAATCCTGCTTGTCGTGGAAAGAAATAATTATTTGTTCGGAATTTTCATGAAAATAAATAATTTTTCTAGGCAAAGAAAACGGGCAAATATATCTATAAAATGTGGACTTTTGAATGAAAGGAGTATACGCATGTTATACGATACACGCAATGAACGGAGAACCTTACACGATACACGCACACACTTTACACGATGAGTGCACACGATGAGCGCTAATTTGGGAGTGTTGAACGTTTCCATCACTGTAACATTAAAGTAGTCACGGCTCTATGACAGGTCAGAGCAGTCAGGATTCTATGACAGGTTAGAGCGGCCAGGGCTCTATGACCAGAACAGGACAGAACAGTCAGGGCTCTACGACCAGAACAGGTCAAAACAGTCAGGATTCTATGACCAGAACAGGCCAGAGCAGTCAGGGCTCTAGAACAGTTCTAAAGTAACTTAGAGTAGTTTTTATGTCTGCTCTATGACTGGTCTAAGTTAAATTGAAAACGGTCCTAAGTTAACTTACATGAATGGTTCAAGTTAACTTGGCCACAGGTTATGTCTGCACCCTACTGTAACAGGTATCAAATATTAGTTGAATATAATACAAATATGTGTAAAGAGCAATTAAACTTCACATCTTTTAATAATATGTACGATTTTGTCCGACTCCCTAATTTTTGTCTTGTAACGAGACGCATCCATAGTTATTATTTACTTGTCCTATCAAAACACAACTGTATTAAAATTATGAATAATAGAAACGACTGTGTATTAATTTATATTGATTTAAATGTTTAAAAATTGCAAGAAAGGAAAATAAAACTTAAAATAAACTGAATTCTGTGTATAATGCTTCTGTACTTATACGCCGTCCGCACACAACCATCAAAATACACATATGTTATGCAAGGTAAACTCGACTACTATCTCCGTTTGAATGATTTTTTTATGGACATCCATTTGAGACTAACAGTTAACCTCCGAATGAGTATTTTCAATTTTGAACATAATTTGTTAAATCTAGATAAAATACATATTTTGGTGATAAATTTGGGAACTCCGAGCAAATAATGGCGTATTTGGGACGCTCCGAGCCTATTCTTGACTTAGAGGTTAGACCCCGTGATATTGAGACTTGTTATATGACGATTAGGCCAAACCAATTTAATTCTCTGTTTGGCGTCAACTTTATTTTTGAAATGTAGGCGGGCGGGAGACAAACAAACAAAAACAAAATAAAAAACAAGGAGGAAATTTTTAAAATCAACAAATTTTGATGTGAATTGTGTACATTAAAAGTCAATTCCGTTGACCCCATTTCAATTTATTCAGAGATTTTTTTAAGTTTCTAGTAGTAGTAAAAATATGTTGTCTTATTAATCGAAGCTTAAGCTAGAATCGTTCAAGTGATGGTATATCGGGCGCACAAAAAATCAACGATGGCTGAAAAACACCCAAAAATCTGGATTTTAATCGGAAAAACGAAAAATATCCTGTTTGTTTTCTCCTAAAATCACACATTTTTCAATGCGCGCGCTGACGCCAAACATAGAAATAACTTTTCTCGGCCTCATGTCAACAGTCACATTCGGTATGAAAATATTTCCAACAATGCGCAATAATGTGTTGTTTTTACTATTGAAATCAATGCCCCTTATCTATTCAATATATAGTATTCATTTTTCGACATGGCCTCATGACGGCTCTGGTGTAAGAAAAACATGTAGTTTGGTGTAAAAGAGACTTTTTCATCAGTGCTGCACTCCAGATCAATTATCCCGCCGTGCGCGGTCCCGGCTGAAGAATAGGCCCGCAGCATCCTCTGAGCTTGGAGTAGGAGCCATCCTAACAGAGGACCCCGAGGGAACCCTGGGATATAGAAATAGGACCCAGTATCTCCGGCTTGCGGGGTGTGACCCCTCCTAAACGGAGGCTGACCCCGAGGGTCCCGGGATATAGAAATAGGACCCATTCCGTGGTTGTGCGGGATTAATAAATACACAACCCATCTTTCGGATGGGATGTAAACTCAGGTCCACGTGTTGGGAGAAATGCCACGCTTCCTGCACGTTAAAGAACCCTTGTAGCAAGCTCTTTGGGGTGGTCCGTAGGTGATCGGCTACAAGGCTAAATTCCCCGCCCTTGACGATTTCACCCTACTTTTCCAGTGGCAGTCAGAATTTCCCGTCCCATGGCCCTTTCCATACCCCAAAGTGATTATTTATCAACAAACTTGTTCTCGTCTTGATATAGCTGAAATATTGCTGAGTAGACGTTAAACAATATTCAATCAATCAATCAATCAGATCAATTATCTAAATGCACATAAATTAAGGGGTGTATTTTTTTAAAATGATTGGAAGCTATTTTTTCATGTTTAGATACTTATTTCTACAAATATTTATACACCACCCCTTCCTCAGGTGTAAATATTGTGTATTGATTGTTTTGTTTACAAGTAATAACTGTCTGATCATGATATTTTTAGATTTTTATTAATCGCTACATAATTAGTTAACTCTTCTCAAATGTGTTAATTCTTATCAAGGTTCTGATGAAAGAATTAAGATACGCAAAAAATCATGATAATTAAGAAATGTCAATTGTTTTAGAAAAAGATTTTCAAATTTAATTCTCGTCATGCGTTCGTTGAAGTATGCATTGAAATGACAATAGTATGAGCACGATTTTATTCAATCCGTGCAGAAATGAATATTTTTTAAATCAAATCAAAATAAATATGTCGCTGTCCACATTGCTAAGCAGGAGACACAGTTAACTAAAACACGAAAGGACCCACAGGTAGGGTGAGAGGAGTCACTTAATTAATGTTTTTTTTCTTAAAAATACCACCCCCCCCCCAAATCAAATGGTCCGTACCTACAGAGCATCTGGATATTGTCATCTTGCTCAACTGAAGATTACTTTGCGGTTATAAATTTGATGTTGTAATTTGTAACCTAATGACATTCCAAAAGCAAAATTTCAGACCTATTGATATATAATGTCTCCCCTTCTACGAAGGGACATTTTGTTTTACCCTTGTTTCTTCTTCTTCTTCTGCTTCTTCTTCTTCTGCTGCTTCTTCTTCTTCTTCTGCTTCTTCTTCTTCTTCTTCTTCTGCTTCTTCTTCTTCTGCTTCTTGTTCTTCTTCTTCTTCTTCTTCTGCTTCTTCTTCTTCTTCTTCTTCTTCTTCTTCTTCTTCTTCTTCTGCTTCTTCTTCTTCTTCTGCTGCTTCTTCTTCTTCTTCTTCTGATTCTTCTTCTGCTTCTTCTTCTTCTGCTTCTTCTTCTTCTTCTGCTTCTTCTTCTGCTTCTTCTTCTTCTCTTTCAATCGTGTCCGGGCTATAACTTTTTTGTCTTTTGACCTAGACTCAAGATATTTGGTATGTGCGTGCATCATTATACGAAGATGTGTCGCGTACCATAGTGACCTTCGTGTGACCTTGGCCTTTGACCTCAAGGTCAAATTACTGAATACTTTTGCCCCATGTCAAGATTTTATCATCTTTTGACCTAGACTGAAGTGAGGATATTTGGCATGTGGATGCATCATTATGAGACATGTGTCGCATACCATGATAGTGACCTTCATATGACCTTGGCTTTTGATCTTGAGGTCAAATTACAGAATAGTTTTTGCTCCATGGTAAGAACATATCATAGTGACCTTAATGTGACCTTGATATTTGACCTTGAGGTCAAGTTACTGAAATTTGCCTGTGCTGGTCAGAACTTTTTCATCTTTTGACCTTTATTTGGCATGTGGGTGCATCATCATGAGAAGGAATGTTGCTTACCATAGTGACTTTCATATATGACTTTGACCTTTGACATTTAGGACAAATTACTGAAATTTGCCTCCCGAGGTAAGAACTTTTATATCTTTTGACAAAAACTATTTTCGCTTCTATTGTAATTGGTATATTCCGACATTATCTTTTGAAAAATTATACACGAAGGGGAGACATATGTTTTCGTTTCTTATCATGTTTTTCAGACCTGAAAAAATACTCCCTTTATATAGACCGCATATCCGTACCTACCTTTATATAGGTAGTGGACCCCCCCCCCTATGAAAGGACCAAGGGCACGGTAACGCATTTTCAGCGAGTGGAGATTACATTGTGACCACTATGTGTACTTTCTTTCCGGCGTGCAGAATGTCTGGGTACATAAAAACTCTAGTATACCTCTACCTTGCAATAGTACGAAAATAAGAATCATTCCATCAGAAGAAATACCCTGATGTATTTATGTCTTGGAGTTTTCATCCTAGTGGATTTTATCCAAGCGGAAAGAATACACGGGCGGAAAGAACTCACTGCTACATATTGATATACAGTGTACAAATGTATGTCAATTATATTTTAAAAAATATTTAAAAAAATATTAAATAGCTTGATATGGCTTTATAGCAATATCATTTCTTGTAATTATTTTGGTCGTGTATAAATGATTCAATAAATAGTCAAAATAGTCCTGCCCTGCGTACTGCTTAGTCGCTACCAACTGTACACTTAGTCCTACCCTGATTTTTAGGTGTACATGTACAGTAACTCTTTTGTTTATTTCAGAGTTATTAATAATATAAACGCTTACACATTTTGGACAAATAAAGGTTAATAGTTTAGCTTTCCATTACAATCGGCCATTCACATAAAAGTATAATATAAATACTACAATGTATATAATAGTGAAATTTCTTTTCGTCTGCACATCTCCTTTTTGTTTGTTTTGCACTTCCCTGCGTACAGTTAGTCGCTTCCCTGATTGCACGGTGTACAGGTTCACCGGGGGTTGTATCCTTTTGAGAAATAGTTCCACGTCGTCTTAAGATACTTTTAATGGTGTATTGCAAGAAGTAATAGATAAAGCGATTTACAGACAACGGCACAAATATGTCAAGTCAGACGCATCTTTTGTGAGACTGACGTTAAGTCAGTCTTATTTGGTGGTATGGTCCTTTGTTCTTTTGATGTTTCGAAATTTTGCGAACCTTAACGTAGGGTTTCGATGAAAACTTGACAGACCCTAGCAACGAACTTCCTGAAAATGTCGTGCAAGCTTCCACAATAGGGAGGGGGTGGAATACGCAATCTGATTTTTTATTTTGAAATTTAGTAGACAACAAGATATGTTATCACCCTACCTGTAATATGTACTATGTAACTGATACCTAGGTGAAATTTTTCTTTATCTCTCCTGTGACAGGACATTTGCCCGCAAAATTAGGGTATTCATTGTTAAAATTCTAGATTACTTTCAGTTTGGTCAGTATTTCAAGCGCAACAGAAGTAATAAATGGCAAACAAAGAGGTATCTGATGCTAGAAATTTTCAAAAATTGAAAAAAAATGGTTTAGCGTATGTACGAAAACCTTAGAATTTCAATTGGCATTTAAAATCCTGCGCTTAGACATTAGGACTTCATAAAAAAGGAACGCAACTTCTGTATGTAAAGTATAGCTTAATACCGAAATAGGGCCTGTAAGTCTCGTACAATTTTGGAACTTCCGGGATCAAAAATTGTGCCCGGAAGTTACATTTCCAACAAAGATATATGACGTTTCAAACAAAAATTTGAACGTCATAATCCTCAGACGTCATGTTTTGGCGGGA
>MJUU01036622.1:14764-47010 GCA_002080025.1 Modiolus philippinarum | reverse complement strand
TATATATATATATATATATATATAAATTAATTACTCGCCCGGTAAAATGTTTTCGTCAATTAAAATTTAGGAAATATGAAAGGATATGGAGTGAATGTGACAAAATACGATACATAGAAAACTCAAGTTTATCAAGGACAGGGCTTTTATTCCTGTCTACATCTTGATAGTCTATTAGTGCTATTAATTAAACACGGAACACTGTAAATGAATGAAACAAATATACGCAAAAACTCTCGCATTTAAACAAATGAGCGCAAATTGGCGGATGTACAGGGAGGGTTCCCTTTTTTCTGGAAATATTTTAAATTTCGTTCAGAATATAAGTAAAAATTGACAAAAGTGGTAAAAAAACGCTTGGAACCCCATCGGACCCCCCTTTTCTCGAGGCCTGGATCCGCCGTTGCCGCATGACCTATTGCGAATATTCGATTGTGTTTGAATGCTATCATTGCTTTTTACAACAATATTATTGCAATGATTGCAAGACTGTTTTTTTCTGTCAATAAAAAGCTCATTGCAATTTCGGCAAAAAAGCATACTTTGCTCTTGAAGCATTCATTCGATATAATTTTGCCTTTAACACAGTAAACCTGCATTTATTCGAAATAAAAAATCCGATGATAAGCAAAATTTACATTTTAAATGATGTTAAGGGTTTCTCAAAGAATACAATAACTTTCGCCATTTCCCTCGAATTTCTAGACTTGACGATATCCAGATAAATGAAGATGTTGCGGAAAATTCATAAGCATTTTTGTACTGTATCTTCATTTTTTAACTTGATGTAATATGTGTTTCTACGGTGGTACATTTAGGACAAACAAATCTTATTTTTTTCATAATATTAAGTCGAGGGCTCGACTCTATAAGTCGAGAGCTCGACATGATAAGTCGAGCGATCGACATAAGTCGAGAGCTCGACATAATATTATGAAAAAAAACAAGATTTAGTGTGTCCTAAATTTACCACCGTGTATGTTTCTCATGAAAGCGTCGTTAAAGAGACATTGATTAAACTGACTTTCCAAGATTAATCGCTAATATGTTAAAAACTTACGAAATTACATTTCAAGACTGAAAAGAGTCTATCTATATCAATACACAAAAAGTGTGATTTTGGAGTTTTCGTTGCTTTAAAGTCATATCTCTGAAAATAGCAACTACGAAACCATCTTCAAATGTTTCACATTCTTCAAAGTTTTCAACTTCAAACGCCAACTTTCATGTGAAGTCTGCGCTTTATTTAACAAATAAACAAATAGTACCTCTTTGAGAATATTTAAATTTCACGCTTTCAAAACCAAACCTTCAAATAGTTGGGGAATATCAACTTAAAAAATCGCCAGGAATAGGCGAATGGTAAATTAGATACTAAAATTTATGATAAAGGGGATGATTTTTCTTTTCCCATAGTTAATTATCCATTTCTGCATTAGCGCCATCATATGGTGTTTACATATCTCAACTTGTTCGATTTGCAAGAGTATGTAATAACGTTTGCGATTTTAATGAACGGAATCTTTTCTTAACTGAAAAACTATTACATCAGGGTTTTCGTTATCACAAACTAGTTAAAACCTTTACTAAATTTTATCATCGATATAAAGACTTAGTTCATAAATACAATGCAACCTGTAAACATCTAATCAAGGCTGGTATTTCACATCCCCTATTTTACGGTAATGTTTTACATAAGGGTAAAAACTAACAAACTTATAAAACCTTTAAATCGTCTAATTCATAAAGGTTATAATTACGGTATTGTCGTCAATTCATTACGTTTGGCCTTCTTTGGTATTAACATTGATTTTTTGATAGGGTCTTTGCAATTTAACTAAACACATTCTAAATTTCTAAAATCTGTATTGCATGGACACGGGTTATATATTCCGGTATATACATGAAATCATTATTCTAAACTCCTCACAGGAAGGGATCTTGGTGGAAGCTGTATACTGAGGGTACATGACTTACTTTTTTTGTCAGTTGGTGATGGGTCTGGAGCTGGCATGTCAGTTAACTGTTAGTAGTCTCTTGTGATTTCATGTTTTTGTCCGTATATTTAGTTCTTTCAGTTTCATTTTCCACAATTGACTCAGTCCTGTTGCCAACTGAATTTTACTGTTGTTACGATTGTTTTTTGATTTATCGCATTTGCTGTAAATGGAAGGTTTGGATCCAATAAAACTAGTTTAACCCCGCCGCAGCAGGTTTGCGCCTGTCCTATGTCAGGAATTTATTAAGCCTTTGTGTGTCTTGTCCTTTTTCTAGTTAGTTTACTTTATGTCTATAGGAGTCTAGGATGATGTTTATTTCGCTGGACTTGATTGCTCTTTGTTCAGGGGCCGACTCCGACCTGCCGTTCGGTGCGTTCATTGAAGATCTTATGGTGGCTTTGAGTTGTTATTACTCCCCTTTGGGTCGTTGTCTCTTTGACACATTCACCGTTTCCCTTCTTTTTTCTATGATTAACATGGAGTGATATTGAAATGACTGCCAACATCTTCCTCTTATAACAGCTACTCGAAAATCTAATGGAACTTTATTTTCTATTAAAAAATATCTAAACTCCCATACATAAATCCATCACCCCTCAATGCTATGCAAAAGTTTAAATGTAAAAACTGTAAAAATTTTGACTGCAATTCAATTAAAACTAGAGAAAACAATTCTCATTAAACCTTCCGCAGAAAGATAAGATGCCGATGTTTGTCAATTGATTTTTGATGTTCACAAATTTGATTTGTAAAGGTGTTTTGGTAGCCGCTGACTACTGTGTACATCGTATTTTAGGTCTGAAGAAAGTAACCACTGCGTTCTTATGTCGTATAGTTCTTCGTATGTGCAGTCTGACAAATGTTGTGGACAAAAGGGTAACCGACAAAAGAAGTTTCCTAAGAAGTATCATTATTCTATAAAAACATGGCGACTATCTCTCGGACCTACGATTTTGGTTAATTTTTGTTTTATGGAACAGTAAAAGCGTTGTTCCATTACCTAACGTATCACGTGTTTGTAAAGACTGTGTCTCATGTGCATTTCCGCCATATCCATTTATTATCTTTTGGGGGGATTTTTTCTTTTTTGTTTTTTTTTTATTTTGTAACCCTTCCATTAAAAAAAGTTTCTTTCCTGTGGTAACACCAAAATGCATTCGGGGAAATCATTGAAACGTCATAGGTGTTTTACGTTCCCATGAACGTCATACAATAGAAAGGGACGTCACCAAAAATTTTCAAAACAAGACAACACCAGATGGCGTTCAATTACTTCGACTTGACCTTAAACAGATATATCATGAACGTCGAGATATTTGCCAAAAATATAAGTCTTTGATCTAAATATCCCTCGCCTTTCAGGCTCGGGAAATTTTACCGTCTCGTGACGTGTATTTTTAGCAAATATCCCTCCTTATCATGATATATCTGTTCATAAAAGATCAAATTAAAACATTTGGAATACCATTAATTGGAGAATTATAAATGCTGAAAGAAACAATACCCAATCGTATCTAAATTATAACAAAATCACCAAAGGACTGCTCTGCTCGAAAGAGATAGTTAATTTTGAACACGATTTTCAAAAATTTGCACATATAGATATTGCAAGATTCTAAAAACAATCGGTTTTTCGATCAGCATCGACGAAATGACAACTCAAAGGACACAAAGGTCAATTCAAGACCCTTAATTAAAGTTAAGTAAACGCAAATCAAAGGATCTGACTTGTCCGAGTAAACGTCTGTGTAATATGTTATGATTTGAATTATTTAGTGGCGACAGAAATCCATTCTATGTCTTGTAATTAGTAACATGATGTTCGATGTCAAAATGAACAAGATACAATATAGGAACTCTCGTGTAATTGAAGACTGAAACATGATGTTCGATGTCAAAATGAACAATACGGAACATTCAAGATACAATGTAGGAACTCTCGTGTAATTGAAGACTGAAACATGATGTTCGATGTCAAAATGAACAATACGGGACATTCGAGATACAATGAAGGAACTCTCGTGTAACTCAAGACTGAAACGATCCCCTCAAATAACAGTGAGATGTAGTGACTGGATTCTTGACCTATTGAAATAAGTATATAGCACATAATATTTGTAACACAAAATATTTATGAAATTGAAGTGTATATTTTTAATTGTTCCTACATGACATTCTTTAACTAAATTTTAATTGACGAAAAACAATTTACCTTTACCGCTACAACAGATTCAATATAAACCACCCTTAGCTCAACAGTGTTCATTAATTAGTGATTTCTACTCACTGTGTTGATGTATTGATTTTTTTTCGTATAGTATCAGAAATGAACACGACTCAGAAGTCACGTATTAACCTATTCGTGTTGGCAAGGTAAGAAAACGAGCCAAAACGCGGGTAGGTATAGAAGACAAGGAAATCTCACACACCCGCAGGAATGTTTGGTAGTTTCTGACTTGGAAGATCCTTTTCAGAGACAATCGTAATTTTGCCATTTGCTGGGTTAGAATTTCTTATCTCGGTCACCTGTCCGTGTTACAAACAGCGAACAAGGATGTATAACGTTGTTCGAAATCTCGCAAATGAAATAAAGCGGGTGCTAGGCGCTGTTTTGAACTTACCATGAGGTAAGTGTTTGCTCATTGTTGACAGCCTCATGGTGACTTCCAGATGAAGAATAACTATAAAGGCACTGTTCCATTATCTTAAGGTGTCTGCAGTGTATTATTTTCCTATTATAGAATTTTGTGAAATTTTCTGTGGTAAAACATAATTGTATCATTGTTCAAAATATAAAATAAAATTTGGGGATCACCGTGCATTTAAGTGCAAAAAAATTAATTGAAAATTTAGGATTTTACAAAGAAATGATAGGGAAAATGACTATATGAGGGGATAGCTTTAACAAATTATTATAGATTTTGTTCGTACTTTGCATGTGTTTTGAATTAATTATATAGTTTACATATAAAAATAAAAATTAGGGGTCACCGTTGAAATAAGAGAGATAAATTGCGAAATGTAAATTTCTTTAGTAATATCTATGTTAAATTCTTTGATCAAATTATCTCCCTTGCATAATTTCTTTGTTCTGTAAATCCAGCAACAGATCCCAAGTGTGTGTGTTTTAATTCACCTTTTTGTAATGAAAATGTTGTAAAATTGATTAGGAATGATAATTTCAAATACTTTGAAGCTTTATTTACATATTAAATAACTATTTTGCTAATTTATTTAATGAATGATATCTAAATGAACAAGTATTACACAAAAATGGTGGAATAATACCACTGAGACACCTTAATCTCTCCACATATTCGTATGACTTTTGTCCAATGTAAATTTACTCCGTATCTCTTTATTTCTTCTTATAGTGTGACAAATAAGAATAGACAATTTTTCGTGGATCCAGAACTAATAACAGGGGCAACATACCAATTTGAATCAACACTGCACTGTTTATTGACAATGTGACAGAGGCACCACAAAAAAGGTCATTCCCTAGGACTTATTGATCCTCCAGGGCTTTGAGGGGCTCCGACTGGTAATGATGTTTTATTTTAGTGTCATTTTTGTTCAGTTATATCTGATTGTTTTGTCTTTGTTGTCTCTCTTTTTGTTACGTTCATTTTTTTTACCTTTGGAGTGCCCCCTTTAAAGTGTTCCCTCTATGCCTTGCATATATCCATCTTGGGACCATTGATTTTGTTTCCTTTTGTGTTACCTCTATACTGCTATGTATTTTTGACCTTTGAAATTTACATTTTCCTTACGGTTTGTTCCTTTGGTCTTTGTTTGCCAATGTATTTTAATTCAATAAAGACACAGTTTAAAGCTAAGAAAAAAGGAAATTAGAACATTATTTTATGTAAAACATGTATCCTTTTTTTAAAAATGAAAGGATGTTGAGTATGAATCTTTTTAATTCAAAAACATTCCGCACTTCAAAATGAAAAAAAGACTACAGTACTCTGGTCTTTGAGCTTCCTGGTAGGTTACGAAAAATTTCTACGCCTTCCATCTTTGAAACTTTTTTAGGAGGTGATCCCGGAGGTGATCCTGGAGGTGATGAGTAAGGAGAACATGCGCGACCTTCGTTAGTAAGTCTCGTTTTTGTACAAAACCACCCCTGGTATGATGGCGTATATTTGCATAAAAAAATCGATCTGCTTCTTAAATATTCATCAGGAGTAATAAGACCCTGAGTAGTCCTCAACTCTTCACTCCAAAGCCCAAATGGTTTCGCAATATATGTCGCCATCTTTCGTCCCTGTTTGTTTATAGTCTCCGCTAATAAGAACTTCCAGACTTGCTCTCCTGTTCCATATCTCAAACAGTCATTCCCAATGTTTTCTGTTATCCAATTATTTAAACATTTTTGCAAATCTGAATCGTCCCAAACGCCTGTATTTCTATAATTACATGCAAATTCGCGACATTCGTAAAACATACTATCAACTGAAAAGGCCACTATCCAGGACACTTGTTCTTGGTCAATATTTTGTAGATCTAGTGCAATACAATTGAACACCACAGATTGTTTTTTCAGACAGTCAAAAATTATCGTCTGAAAAGCAACTCTATCTGAAATGTGCTTTTCTTGTAGCACTAAAGGCATGAATTGGATATCTTCATACACATTATACTGTTTTACGACTTGTATTCTCTGTGCTGTCAGATTTGCATACGAAACTTGCCGATTTCTGATATCTCGTTCTTTATTTCCGCGAAAATCAAAAAACCATGAAAACCTAAAAAATCATGCTATACTCAAAGTCAGTACCATCCGTTTTACTTCATCTTGGTGGAGTTTTTCGGCACACATGTGGTTTTCGATAGAACACGAAATATTATAGGAATACATGATAACTATAGGATACGTGTTGTGGCTATTCTCTGTACTGTCATGTTGCATTTCCTTAATAAGTCCTTTCAAATATTTCTCTAGAACAATTTTCTCCCCATGATCGTCGTGTTTTTTTTTGTATTATATTGTACCCTTATCCTCCTGTTTTGCTTTGTGAACGTTTCTGGGAATTTATCATTTGTCAGCCATTGTAAATTGGAAACTTCCTCCTCTGCTACGACTGTAGTAGACGTGAATTGGTTTATAGTCTTTGGAACAGTGCTTGGTCGCTTTCTTTCTCCATACGCCTTTAAAGTATGTAATATTTTATCCACATTCATAATGTCTAAATCAATATCAACATTTACTACTCGTCTTCGTTTTTCTTGACCATTGTTAATCCGTATACCACAAATTAGTGAAACTAACACTAAAATCGTTCTCATTGTTAAATATGGTGAACAATTTAAAAATAAAGTTTTAAAACTGAACGGGAAGGAAATTAAGGATTACGTAACGGTGTATCAATGTTAGTCATATGTTACTAAAATGTTGCATTGTCATTGTCTTCAGTTACTTCCTGTTTTGAAATCCTCAGTTGGAGTCTCGTAACAAAAAAATATGTGAAAATGTTTACAAACATTATTATTCTTTATAAGCCTATATAAAAAAAAATGACTAGAGAAAGGACAATTCTAATGCACTTATGTTTGTAACGCTAATTTTGATTGGACAGCGTCAGAATTCTGAGGGGGTAAAATCCACGATTTACTGTCGGAATCAATAGCAACGTAATAGCGCAGACGCATACCAAACTTCCTGTTATTTAAAAATCAATTTTAAATATTTTTATTTGGATTTGCATTAGAATAGAGATAACCAAACTGTATTTTAGGATCTTTAGGGGTAAATCTAAGATTTTACTGTCGAAAACATCCGTTTACCGGCTCCGCTAGCGCGTCGCCGGAAAACTCGGTTTGTGACAGTAAAATCTACGATCTACCCCCTCAGATCCTAAAATACAGTATGGTTATCTCTTAAATTTACCAACGGGCTCTAGCNNNAGAAAAAAAAAAAAAAAAAAAAAAAAAAAAAACAGAAGATGCACTTTCTATTTATAATCTAAAATCTAAGGAATATTTCCACGAGAGGTGATACAGCTACTCCTAATTCGTACTTAATTTTTTATGGACATTTTCGAAGACAAACGTGATGAACAAAATATGAACTTCATCTTTCTAAGAAGCAATATGACTGCCTATCCAGCGTAACATATCACAGTTGATTTGGTAATGTCGAACATGTACTTTAAGCAGTGAGCACAAATACTGCCTCAAAAACTGATGTCAGAGATATGTTCAGCCTTTCTTACTTTTGTATCTGAAAGGCCGTCACCACATCATTTAAGAAGTGACATGTTGGTGAATCACAAAAGAAAGAAGAAATATTCATCTTTACTGTGGTTTGACTTGACCCTTGATTGGCTTTCTTACAATGTGACGGGTGCCGTACATAACTTTTTTTATTTGTTTGCTTGCTTTGGGTTTTTTTTTTGTTCCTTCGCTATTCTACAGCCGTTGTTTTCGTTTGATAGACAAGTATTTTAAATATTAGCCCTAAGTGTAATCATACGACCTGTGTGAAAATTCATATTAAACTTTTCATGTAGTAAAGTGATGTGTAATGCACTTCCGTAGTGAAGAAGGACGAACATCCTTCAGGAAATTATTCTTTTCTATAAAGGGAATGTTTAGTAATCTTTTATAGAAATATGTGAGTAGTTGATATGGCAAAAAGCCGTAGGTTTTCAAAAAACGTTTTTTGAAAACCTACGGCTTTTTGCCATAGTTAACTACTATCTACGGGACTAACGAAAATAAGCAATTGTTTTTCACTACAGTTGAGACGGGTAAAACGGGCTAAATTCTTAATNGGGGGGGGGTTATGTTCATATTTCTAATTCTAGTCCCGATTCATTCATTAAGTGAGACATAAACCACACTTCAACTGTACTTTTTAACGTTTTTCATTCAGATGAGTTTTAATAATAACATTAAAGAAAAATAGGGGAAAAGGAATTCATCAGTATTTTCGTTTTTATTTTCGGTCGGAAAATCCAGAAATGCTCGACATGCTTTCTAAAAAATCACGCTGCCGGTAAGTATGGCAAGCGCGAACCACAAAAAAATTGAAAAATTCAATTTAAGTTACTTTAACCTAGTTTTTCTCTACTTAAACTCAATTTAAGTTACTTAATTCGAATTAACGCTACTTAAATTCATTAAGCACTTAAATAGAGATATTTGCTGTTAATGCGAGAAAAACGAATTAAGTAGAGAAAATGGCAATTCAACTATCATTAAGTGCGCCCGAACAACATAAATGAGTTTAATTCACATTAAGTTACTAAAATTTAATTCAAGTAGAGAAAAACTAAGTTTTAGTAACTTAAATTGAGTTTTTCTTATTTTTTGTGGTTCCCGCGCGCATAACTCTACTTAAGTAGAATCTTCCACTTAATTAGAGTTAATAGCCCAAGTTCTGTTTGAGACGATCATTCTGATTGGCTGACTGTTGTGTTGTGTGTCTACCGTGTACCGAAAATTCAATTTACATAAAATAAAATACAGTTTTAACAGTCGATGTTCAACGTGTTTCAAAGGTCAAGATCCATTATTTTGTTTTTGTTAATCCTTGTTTTTTGTTTGTTTTGTGTTTTTCAAAGCAATTCGTAAACGTCGAGATTTAATAATTACATTAATTTGTGTTCATAAGTAATATTTGAAAAAATAGTGTGCAATTGAATGTCGAACTTTAAATGTTACTTTTATTTAAAAAAAATAATTTAGCATATCCTTTTCCAAGGAGTTCCATATGTTGCAGATTACATGAATTTCGGTAGAAAATTTGAAAAAGTAGGATAGAAGCTTTAGTCTCGAATTTGATCTCATGCAAAAATTACAAAATATTCTTTTTTTTTTGCTATTTAACTATATTATGTCCTTTCGAAGGAGTGTTCGCCGTTACATCACACACCTGAACAGGTAAATTTGGTCGGCAAGATCGAAATAGTGATAATTGATAAGGGTCATAAATATGTCATTTTTAATTCACTCGTACGAAATTGTTAATTAAGGTATCTTAATAGACCCTTTTACAGGGTATTAATNATGTTTGACTTTTATAATAAAAAATCAGTTAAAAAAAATGCTTGCATATGATTTGACCAATCTAAAAAAAATAAAAACAAAGGTGTATGGTTTTTACGAAATACTTGACATTCAAGGGGAAATCGTATATTTATATTATCCTTTTAACAATATATTTGTTATAGAGAGAATAATTGGTGACGACCTGTCAGACTTACTAGAAATATATAGGAATCAAAAGTGTAGAACCAGAGATACACGTCAGTGTTATGTATAACTCGTGTTATGCAAGCAACGTAAAAAATGTGAGTNCACTTTTTAAAACCATATAAAAAGTTTTTCTGCAAGATCTTTAAAAAAGCAATCGACAGAAAAAATTTGAAAATCTTATAGATTATTAGGCATTTCATAGATCCAAATTCGGATGGAAAATTAAAAAAAACCACAAAACATAAAAAAAATTCTTTTACATTGCTTAATCTTAAACAAACCTTCAACCAATCAAAATGGTTGTTTCAAACACTACTTCGGCTATTAACTCTAATTTAGTGGAAAACTCTACTTAAGTAGAATTAATGCACGCGCGAACCACAAAAAATAGAAAAACTCAATTTAAGCTACTAAAACAAAGTTTTTCTCTACTTAAATTCATTTCAATAAAAAACGCTTATTAAGTACCATTAATATGAATTAAGTAACTAATTATCATTAAGTTTTGTTAATACATTTTCTGTGTTTTAACTAGCGTTAACAGCGCGGGAACAACAAAAATTACTTAAACTCATTTTAAGTAGCGTTAATTCGAATTTAGTAACTTAAACTGAATTTAAGCAGAGAAAAACTAAGTTTTAGTAACTTATATTGGGTTTTTCTATTTTTTGTGGTTCGCGCTTTCCATAGGTAAGTTTGTTCGAAAATTTATTGTGAAGTATATGTATGATGAAGATTGTGTTTTTTACATATATTCAAAAATATTTTCTATTAATCTCTTACAAGGTTCATTATAGAAATAGAGATTTCAAGTGGCTATTAACATGACTTTTCGTATCCCAATTGTATCTTCACCCGTTTTTTCGATATAAAAACAGGATTACCCAAAAATCACAATAACTCAAGACTGATCAAGACTGCACGTAAAATTTGTATTTAGTGCTTTTCCGAAGAAAGTATCCGCACTCATGTAAGGACTAACAGTATCGATTTGTCTGCTTTGAATCATATTAATGTTGGAACGACTGAAGCGATATGTTAACATGGTTTGTGTGTGCTTGAACAATGTTTTTATGTGCTAGTACATTTAATGTAGATAGACAGTAATATTCGTATCCATGAGATTTTGTTGTAAGTCGGCACAATTGAGTACCAATCGAACATACCCGAAATCTGTAATAAAAACTATTGGTCACCATGCTTGCTTTTTCTAGAATTGAGATCAAAGTTTGCTCATTTTTAGTCATTTTTTCACCTAAATTTACATAGAATGCACGGGGAAAATATTGAAAGGCAATTTTTAGCTGAATAGAAATGAACTTTTTATCCATGAGAATTTGATGTATTTTTGTAAAAAGATACTTTATGATGTAATTTATTGAGTTTATGATGTAATTTATTGGAAACAATAAAACAATGTATATGTCACCATGCTTTTAACGGAGATATTTTACAAAATTTCCGGATTAAACATTATTTACGAGAGAAGGGGGTTAATTCGCGGCAAAGTAAACGAAATATGACGTTTAAAATCTGTCATTCAATTATGACGTAACAAAGGAAAGGCCGTCAAATTACTGTTCCGGCCTGAAAATCAAACCTACCCCGTACCCGACTCTTTATTTTTCTAATGCGCGATTGAATTGCGCAGCGCAACAGTGTCTATCTACCTTAAAAATCTACCTCCTCGTAATGGTATTGGAGAATACACAGCAGAACTCCATTTATATCAAACCCATACTTTTATTCTTCCCATTATAAAGCAGAAAAATTATTTACTTGGTGTAAAACAGCAAATCATTCATCACAGAAAAAAAAGCATTATTCACAAATGGTTCCAGTCATTTAAAAAAAGAGGGTTACAATCCGTTTTTGTTTTCCAATAATTCCTTTTATTCCAGATTTTTGACATGTTTAGGACTTTGTCATTTTCGCCCAAAGCAAACCATATGGTGACAACCTGTTATCCACTACTCCTCTTAAACCACTGATCAGAATTTCATGAAACTTATATAGGTGCTTAATCACATATTGTAGATGTGCATAACGCTTTTCGTTTTCCAATAATTCTTTTTTTTAAACTTATCTAGGAGGTTAATTACATAATAAAGATGTGCACTTTGCTTTTTGTTTTCTTATAATTCCTTTTATTACAGATTTTTGACATATTTTGGACTTTGTCATTTTAGCTCAGTGCAAACCATATGGCGACCACATAGTATCCACTACTCCTCTTAAAACATTAATTGGAATTTCATTAAACTTATGCACGAACTTAATTACATATTGTTGAAGTGCACCTTGAATTTCCAAAAATTCCTTTTTAAGAGATTTTTGCATGTTTTGAACTTTTTTCATTTCAGCTCGATGCAAACCATATTGTGACCACCTGGTATCCAATACTCCTACTTGACCACTGATTGGAATTTTCTGAATCTTGTGTAGGATCTTAATTACATATTGTAGATATGCACTACGCTTTTTTTCCAATACTTCCTTTTCTTCCAGAAATTTAAGTCATGGCTTGGACTTTGTCATTTTATCTCAATGCAAACCATATGTTGGACATCTGGTATCCACTACTCCTCTTTAACCACTGATCGGATTTTCATGAAACTTATGTAGGAACTTCATTACATATTGTAAAAGTGCACTACCCTTTTTGTTTTCCAAAAATTCCTTTTCTTCAGATTTTATATATGTTTTGGACTTTGTAATTTTCAGGTAAATGCAATCCAAATTGTAACAATATGGTATTCACTACTCCTCTTAAACCACTGATTTGAATTTCATGTAACTTATGCAGGCCCTTTAAAACATATTATATGTGTGCACTACACTTTTTGTCCAGTAATGCCTTTTTCAGATTTATTACATGTTGGACTTTGGCATTTTAACTCGATGCCAAAAGCTGGTTTCCACTCCTCCTCCTAGTTCAATGATTGGAATTTTCTGAAATTCATGCAGGAGGTTATTAAGATAGTCTGGATACAACTTTGGTTTTTATTTTCCAATAATTCCTTTTTTGCAGATGTTTAAGAAAACCAAGGAAGAGTTGGGACGGGGTGTATCCATGGCCCACTAGGCCACAGAAACTCTAGTTATCATTTGTAGGAATGATAAATAACCCTTGAAAATAAATAATGAAAGCAAAGTGTTGGCTTCATTTGTTATTTGTAATTTAAGTAATAACATTTGTAAAGTAATTGTAATTTAATTAATTACATTTCAAAATCTTTGAAATTGTAATTGTAATTTAATTGAGAATTTTTGTATAGTTATTGTAATAAATAACTAAATACCGAAATTACTGTGAATTTAAATTCTGCATATGCGTATTTCGACAACTTATGTCTCTTCAGTGCAGATAAAATCTAAACGATTGGAAGACCATATACTCGAAAGATCTTTATAAACTGATAGAGAACAAATAACCAAAATGATCTAAATGTAAAACCAAAATCAGCTAAGGACAGAGCTTTGCATGAGGGAGATATCAACAATATCAACAATTCTGCGATATAGAGAACTTTTTCTTGAATTATGTGCTCATTTTCAACTAAAATTGTGGGAATTGGTAATTCAAATGAAAAAACCTCATCGAGTCACGTGATATCTCGCACACGCGTGTTATTTCCGATTTTTATATAAGATTAAAAGGAGTTTCCTTTCTCTGTATCTTTATGTCTTTGACTTCAGTGACTGTAGCAGTTAGTTTGAAAAAATTTCTTATATGATATTGAAAATCCATGTAACAAATACGGAAGAGAAAATATGCGTTGTTTTTCGATCTTACATTTTAATGTGACCAGCATTACAAGTAATACTCTTGTTTAACGATATCCGTGCAGTATTTATGTATCTATTCTTCGATGGCATCAAAAACGGAGACAATGTTGTTTTTGTTCAAGTAGGACGTTACTAGGTACTAGAAACAGCATGACTGGGTGACATAAAACACAAGAAAAATAGGCTTTTATGTTTCCTGTTATCCCCTTTACTACATTTGATAATTCTATGGAAATACGATCTATATTCGTTTTCCTGGTCATTGAAGAAATGTACAATATATCGGATCATGAAAGCATCCCAAGGGGATTATATGCAAAATTATGCAGGCATAGCTATCAACAAAATTGGTGAAAACATCTTTTTCGTGATATCTTTATTCCAAACTATTAATTTGAGTATTGCGGAAATTTAAATTATATCTAATATTGACATATCATTTCTGATATTTTAACATATTCCGCCTATGGCATCTGCATGCAACAACCCATTCGTTTTGTCGTGCCTGTATGTTGTACCACGAATTTATCAATAGAGCAACATTACTTTTTTCAAAACAGGTTATGCTGAACCACTGTTGAAATTGTCACTTAAGGAGTTTGAGCGTCAGATTTCAGAAGCGTTCGATATCCTCGGGTTTTATCCATTTAAACAGGGTTAAATTTTTGAACATGTATCATATTTTCTTGTTCACATGTCACTTTAAAGTGCGTAGAATAAACAATGCATAAAATTTTATCAACTTCCAATAATATTATCATATATTTTAATACACATAAGTAGTAATAGAATTTGAATGGAAACTCTAGAGAAACTTGTTTCGCGCAAAAATTTTGACGTCTTATATATAAAAAATTCTCACATTTATTTTCAAAATTTTTGCTCATATTGTTCTATTAGCATTAGAAAGCTCTTCGAAACAAAAGACCAGCCTTCTAATTCTAATTACAAAATTTATGACAAAAGAAAAAAAAGCAGTCGTCAACCATGATTTGACAGATGTATACAAACTATCTATTTCACAAATAAAAGAGGACATTTCTTGGTAGATCCAGAGTTTATTACCGAAATGATAATCACCGACTATAACTGGACACACCAGACATCATAAACATGAAACATAAAAGTCAATTTGCGCTGCCACTGCCACTCGTGGATCGAAATATTGCTATCCCGCCGGAGTACCAATTGATACATCAAGTTTTTGAGGGTCATACTTCAAGTGCTTTAGTTTGTGGCTTTATTTTTCATTTTTGTTTGTTTTGTCCTTGCTATGTTGTTTCCCAATGGTATATTTGAACTGTTGTGGTTTTTTTTAAAGGGAGTACGAGTGTCAGAAATTTTGTACTTAGAATTAAAATTCTGACCTTTAGTTTTGAAGAGCACTGCTACATATGCTAATGGAACAACTTGGGCAAAAAAATTTGAAAATCCATGTAGGATATAAGACATCAAAATTTTGGCGGGAGACAGTTCTCTCTAGAGTTTTCCTTCAATTTGCATGAGATATTTACATGCTTTTAAATATATGAAAATATAATTGGAAGTCCATTAAATTTTATACACTGTCTATTTTATGCATTTTAATTTTACCTATGACCAAGAAAATATGATCCATGTTCAAAAAATTTTAACACTGTTTGAATGGATAAAACCCGAGGATATCGAATGCTTCTGAAATCTGACGCTCGTACTCCCTGAATGCTTGATTTTAGAATTTCCCCCTTTTCTGTTTCGTTGCGTCGTTTGCCCTTTTATTACATGTTTTTGAAAAAGATATTCATAGTTTATTATAGTTTTTCATTGCCATAATATCAAAAACTGAAAATATCCCTGTTTGATGATATCCAATCATACTTTTGCTTACCAATATTCTTGTAGTCGTACTATAGGTGCTTTTTATGTAAAATATTTATCATTTAACTAAGACTAAGAGATGTTATTTATCAATAAGATGGTACATGTTTATTAATAGGCATGAATTGTTCTCTTCTACGCGCTGACGCTGACGTTTTCTTAAACTCCTCCGAGAAAAAATTCCCCCAGGGGCTTGATGTATGCTCTATATACATTTCAGTTATTGTTTACTTGTTCCTGAGAGAATTTCTCATATGGATGCACTATCATAATTTCAAATTTTGGCATTTTATTTTTTGTTTTCAAAATGATTATTCTGACCACATGATTATTACGCCCACATCTCATAATTTTAGTATGTCAAGTTTTCTTACTATTTACTCGATGAGTGCCCTGTGGTTGTTTAAACGTTGTGTTTGTCTTCTATTTGTCTTTTTGTCGGGCAATGGATGACAGCAATTGTTAGAATACTTTGCCAATTGATTTTATGTTTGTTGACGATCCCGCATCCATGACATTATAAACATGGATGTAGCGTTGCTCGACATCCAGCAATGAATTCCGCTTAAACCGGTGATAGGGGCCGTCTTGAACTTACTATGAGGTATGAGCATAGCTCATTGTTGAAGGCCTCATGGTGACTTCAAGATGAAGAACAACAATAAAAGCGTTGTTCCNCACGTATTTGTGGAGATTTTGTCTCATTTGCTTTTACTCCATATCCCTTCAGTGCTTATTGAAAAAGCTTACAAAATAATATTTATAGATACATTGATGATATAATGTTCTACAACTTTTGCTAAATGGACCCTGTCAATATATCCTCAAGAAGTAGAGCTATGAAAACGACGGAACTACTAGATATACGCCTTTTTGACTTGCATCTCGAATTTGACGAAAATGGTCTTCTCGGTACTAAAATTATCGATAAAAGGGATGACTTCAATTTCAAAATTATCATTTTAACGAATATGGGCACTAATATTCCAACTTCTCCTGCTTAGAGAAAGTATATTTTACAGTTGATACGTGACACGAGAGCTAGCACCAATTATTCGGACTTTCTGATAAGGCACAATTAGCTCAGTGACCGCCTTATTAAAAGTTTATTAAAGGTCCATCTGAACTGTGATTCAAGATTCCGTTTTAACTTACTACTGAGACGAACATTTCTTTCCGTTGTCATCGATGTTTTAATAGCAATTGCTGTTTAATTACTGACGACACTATATCCAATCATTTCCTTTGAAATGCCCATTAAAGACAGGACCGTTGCAGATGATTTTTTTTGGTATTTTGCGTCTCCTTTGTCTCTTTGCCCCATTGATTTCGGTTCTAAGCAATTCTGTCCTGTTATTTTTTTATAATGGTTATTTTCAGATTTAAAAAAAATATAATGTACCTAGCCGTAATATACATATCATGGTTAGTCGAAATATTGATAAGATATTTTTAAGTAGGCCATCTAAATACTACTTTTACCATCTCTGGTTGTATTAATTGGTGCTGTAAAATTCATAAGGGCCCTAAGCTTAAAAATGTTACAACTTGGGACATCTGGGATGACGTATCAGCATTTAAATCACAAACTATTAAATTGTTGAGACTGTCACATCAGGACCATTATTATAAAATTTAATTGAATCTGATTTAGCATTTTCAAAAGACAAGATATAAAGATTCATTTCACACTCGGTGCAATGTTAAACTGTGTTCCCCTTTAGCAATCATCTTAGATCACGAACGAACACAACAAACTTTGAAGAGAGCCACTTTAGGAATATCATAATAAAATTTAATTGAAATTGTTCATGTCCTTTTTGAGAAGATTTTGAAATTCATTTCCAATAAGGTCCTTTGTTAAACAAATTTCCCGCTGATGTCTTTTATTAGGAACGATCATGAAAATCACATGTTTAAAAGTATGTCGAATTGTGTGATTATTTTATTTATATTGTTAAATATTTCACGAGAAGATATGGAGTAAATGAACATGAGACCATAACACATATGTTAACTCCAACTGTAATAATTTTAATGAGCTGTATGGCCATTTACGAAATTAATTCCTCATCAGCAGCACTAGAACCCAAACAAAGGAAATCCATAATTTCAAAAAAAATGTTTAAAATACATAAAACCAAACGAAATCCGAATAATCAGTGATATCAAATATAGCTAAGGACAAAACAACGATGGAGGGAGTTAATACTTAGGTTTAGAATTTACATAAATTTAGATAATAGTAATTGAACAAAGTGAACACATGAGATATAATCTCATGCACAAGTACACCATATCTAAGAAAAATAAAGAGCATACATCTCTACCAGCTTGATCAGAGAAGATCATGAATATTTAACTGAAATTACTGAAACCGTTTCCGAGAAGAAAAATGTGCGAATGCATTTCTCAAATGACCCTATTTAGATCATGTTCCCATTGGTAGCCACTAATGAGGTACCAACACAAAAGAAAATCACCGAGGACTTTTGTAACCATGTTTGATTTCAAAAGATCTAGTTGTTTCAGAGGGAATGATCTTTGAGTGAAAAGTTTACGATGGACAACGGGAGGACGGACGGACGACCATTGATGGTGATCTAACAACCCAGAATATATTTAAAAAATAAATGAAATATATCGCCATATAAGTTGCATGCGATGAAATAGACGATGTTTATACAACTGTGTTCTTGTAAACATTTCCTCAAATTAATGGAATTCAATTTCGGAGATTTGTTGCATTGGACAATAGAGTCTGAATACATTTCGTCACAAAGATGTCCGCCTAATGCCATCCGATTCTTATTTCAATCACAGTCGATACGATGACTTTTATTCTTATTCACGTACGATTTTTTTATTCCAAAAGGGAATCCTTATACATTGAAATGTAGATGGCCAATTTAACAGAATATGCTGAAGAAAACAAACGATGATTTCAGGGGACAGTTTTTATTTAATATATGCTTTCCCTTTTACATAACTCATTTTTCACAAATAAACGAGTATGAAGCGGAGCAATCTGCGTCATTCCAATCGTGGGAAAAGCTGACCGCAATTGCAGCACAGTCTTCGTTCACAGCATTGTCTGGTTGACCTGATCCCCATTTTTGGAAAGTCAATGCCGACGAATCAGATATCCACATCCACATATATTCTGTGAGTTGATCTGTGGCCCCTATCCAAAAGGAACCGGTGAAGCCTCTGCCTGAAAAGACATGAAAAAAAGCAGTTCACAGACTCGATAAATGTTCTATGTATATACAATGTACAAATACTTATTAAACAAAAAGTTTTTGTTTCCAGGATGATGTAATTTTATTCCTTTTCATAACATAAGAACAGCTTTCACCTTCGACTTCAACCAGTGTTAAGCAAAAAATATCGGATTTATACTTCAAAATTTTGGAATTCCGATTTTAAAGCTGACAAATAAAAAAAAGACAATAAAGACGTTTCAGAAATAAATCAATATCCGTACAATAAAATATATTTGTCAAAGAGACTATTGTTACACGAATATCAGTTTGATATTTGAGATTAGTCGTTAAAACTTGTAGCTGTAACTACTAATATGTACACTTCACGACGAGGATAAACATTGTGAATTTCTCTTTTTTGAGCAGGATTTCTAGACCGTATTAAAATTTATATAAAATTAATTTTTATAGTGATTACAATACTTTTGCAGTTTTATAATTTGTGTGTCACATAAATGAAAACATACTCTTCAAGATGACGAAAAGCAATAAAAGCCTTGTTCCATTGCTTAGTTTTACCATGTTTTTTGTATAAACTTTGTCTCAATTGCATTTACTTCATAAATGAATCGTGTAAATATAGCTCTTTTCATATTTAAACGTACCAGACATAATATTCGCTATCCACAGGTTTTCAGTCTCATCTTCAATTTTTACAAGATTTGAACCCATACGTACACACTCAGCCTGTTAATTAGAAAAAAAAATATTGAAACAACATGTAAACATTGCACTCGTTGACCTTTAAATCTGTAAAAGAGAAAATGTGATAAATAAATAATTACCAAAGTTACTGTACTGCAGTTTCTTCAGTTTGCAATTTGAAAACAGTAATGGCGTCATTAATTCAGATGGTACCGAAATGTGCAATCTGCTAGCTAAAGAACATTTTTGGGACCATTTGAAAATCAAAAATAAAGGTCTTTTTGGTACTTGACAATCTTTGTACATCTTTTGTCCCTAAATGGAGCCTTATGGATAAGCATATACGTCTTCAAGTACACTTTCTACAGGGCAGTATTCTGACGTCCAGATTGAAGAGATGAGATCCTTGTTCTCTTTGATTGAACAATTACATTAGATGTTCGACGAAACCAATACTGACATGTCAGTGTTCATGTTTCTAGAAAAACAGTTTCGGAACTATTATAAATATTTAATTGATTGTGCACAAAACAGAGCTGTTAGGTAGAAAGAACGGTTTGTTGTGCAGTTAAATCGCTAATTTGAAAAATGAAGGAATGATTTTTGGTTGTTTGATTTGAGAACTGGAATAGTCATATATCAGCTATTCCTATAGTGACGTCAGAATTGATTGATTTACAGACTTGAAATGTCTTATTTTCTCCCCTTTGCCACAAATTACGGTCTTTCAAGTAATAATTGTCACAAATTACTCTCTTTCAAGTAATAATTGCAACAAATACTCTCTTTCAAGTAAAATATATTTTTAAAATTTTTTTTTAATTATTGAAAATTGTGTATAGAATTTTTACTTTTTACCACATACTTCAGATGGAAAACGATATATTAACACAAGAATAAAAAAAAATACTCATATACTAACACTTGATTTTATGAAGCAAATCATTGAGTTTCAAAGTTTATCTCAATTTTAAAAAACATGCAAGGTGACCAATACTTTTTAATCCAGATTTCAGCATGGCGGTATCTTTCTTCCGTTGAAAGTTCTGGTTTATAACAAAATCACTACGTCATTGTCTTTCATTGTGATTGATGTTGGATCGTCATTTAATACATCCATATTAAAATTATAGTCTTTTCTCGAAAAGAGCATATATTTCCTTTCTTTATTTAAAAAAAAAATGCCCACACCTTCTAAAATCAAAATTAATTCTGTTTCCGATAACGTTAAGGAAGCGCAACAGATCTTGAAAAAAGGTTCATGAGGTGACAATGTCAAGATAAGGAGGAATTCTAGGAGTATCAAAAATGCTATTAACAGCATGCAGTTTCCTGAAGACAGGGACTATGTCATTTGTGCTTTGTTTTTTTTTTTTGCATTAAAATGGCCAGAGATCGGGGGGAATATTAGGTCTAACCACAACTGCTTTAGACCTTCCGACACGGACTTTGTTAAAGCCAGGGACTGAGGCATTTGCGTTCTTTTGCTTAGAAATGGCAAGAGATCAGGAAATATTGGAGTAATCAATAATGCTATTGAAATGGCAAAACTTACTGAAAATGGAGAAACTATTAATTTCATTTTTCAATTAACATTTTTGTGCATAGCTTATGTGTCAGGACTATTCTTAAAGATTTTGTACTTGTAAATTTCTATTAATCCATTTTGAAACATGATGCTGTCTTAGAGACAAGAATATATAACAAAGAAACCCTTTGCCGAGGACATAAAGGTCCCTTTTTTGTACCAGAGCTCCTCATTGGCATTAACATTTAGTCCTAACAACTTTTTACTATTTAATGTTTCAGATCGTCAGTACCTGAGCGTGTCCCCAAGACAGTGACGTTTGTCCAAAGTAGTAACAATGGTCTTTATAACAATCCCAGTCTTCTTCACATCCAAGTGGTTGATAGATATCTGATGAATTCAAATATTTTCATTTTTAATCACATTTTAGATACATATGTAAATACGACATCTTATTTTCGTTCAATTTTAATACTGAAAAATGAAAATAGAACGTAAGAAAGAAAATTATGGCATTATGACCCGCAGGCGTTAGAGTTTTGCAAGAATCTGTTCACGTTACCAGGCTTACAGGTAATATTTAAGACAATATAACAAAACTTGAGTCAGAGCAATGATTTTACTGTTGGAGCACTGATGAAAATACCATTGATATTAATCTTAATATCATAAAAAAATTTTGTGGATGTTTTATTATTATTAAATAATCATCTTCAAAATTAATGAGATTTAAAAAAATAAAACAAACTTATTGGTCCAGCACTGTAAACTATATTCTTTGGAAACTAAGCAAACAAAACTTTGTCAAACGAAAAACAGTCAACAAATATTCAAATTGATAGTACGTATTCAATACAAAGTTATCGACACTTAAGCAGATTTCATATTTTTAATGCAAATAAACACGCTCTACTATAAGAACAATGAAAATGGATAATTTATCTTAGGTTCTTATCAGAAGACGCGTGTTGTTTCAAAAAACATGTATGCATAATACTTATCAACAAAATTAAATTGAAATTTGAGAATTAATTATTAATTGAATATGAAGAGACACACGTATAAAGGTATTTGATACAAACGCACATGGTAATGGCTGACAAATGTAGTTTGTTGATTTTGCATTGCATATTTCTTCTGTTGTGCAGTTATGATTCTTGCAAGTCCCAGCTATGTTCTGAAGTAAGAAATAAATGAATAATTACGAGCTTAATTTTTGAATTAGGATTTTATTATTTGATAGAATTTTCTTTAATTCTGTTGGCTGTAACCATGACAATGTTTTTAGTCAGAACAGTATAATCAATGCAGGAATGTTTAAGTTGTCCTTTAAAGTTAATAAAACTGAAACGTCAGAAAAACAATATACCGAAGTTACTGTGAATTTAGTATTTGCTTATGCGCATTTCGACAACTAATTTCTCTTCAGTGCTGATCAAATAAAAACATTTGGAAATCCATGAACTGAAATATGTATAAAAGATGACAGAAAACAAATAACCAATATGATCTAAAAACGATAGCCAAAGGACAGAACTATGAGATACCGTTTAGCGGGTATTTTTCGCGGTTGCCATATTTTGCGAATGGTTTTCCGAACAGAGGTATTAAATTTTAGCGGTCATCAATTTTCGCGAATGGAAAATTGTGTAAAGGAAAGACAAGTATAAAGATATAATGATTTAATTTCGCGAGTTTTTATTTTTCGCGTTTCAATAAATCTCGCGAATTTAGCGAAAATTAGAACCTCGCTAAAATTACCGGTTCTCTTTAGGTTTTGACAAAATAGTGTAATCTAACAGTGAAACATTGAAGATCGTATGATGGCTTTCAGTTTTTATTACTCCCCTTGGGTCGTTGTCTCCTTGACACATTCCTCTTTTCTTCTAACACTTTAGTGCTCTCGTCATCAAATGGATTCTCAGTGACCTAAAGAAATCCAAGTTATGTTTGCTTCAATAATTGTGTGGATAATGGTGCCTTCGTGTCTCGTATCATAAAAACAAAATGCCTGGTTTAAAGTATAAATAAGAGAAATTAATGAAAAACAAATTTATCAAGCATAAATAAATGCCGCACTGTGGCAACAATCTTTTTGCTTGCTCTATTATAAACAATGAATTGATATGCACATGAAAGAAAGCCTCTACAAATACATGGCAGAACCAAACAAAGGAACAAGTTATTTCCCTAAAGAAATAAATGATCTAAATATAGATTACACCACAAGATCCCGTTCATTACCATATTTTATCCACTAGAGATAGTTATATTTTAAAATTTTAATTGCGAGGCTTGCCGAGCATTTTAAAATTTTAAAATTTAACTATCAAGAGTGGATAAAATAATAAACGGGATTAAGTAGTGTAATCTTTTTCTGTAATGATCAATGATAAACACCAAGAATTGTATTCCGAATAGATTTGGCGGGAAATAGCACGGGTCTTTCATTATCTAACGGGTCAGAACCGGTTTAAACTTGACATATCATTACAGAATGTTCCTTTTCTCGTCCCCTGCCTTATTTACACTATTTATACTAACGGGCCTGTTGAAACACAAGGGCACCTAACGACACCTGGGACAAGGGCCAAAGAAGTCACCTCACTAAAAGGGGCTCCAGCTTTAACCAGGGAGCATTTCTTTTTGTAATCTGAAAAAAATTTCAGTAATAACTGTATATGCTGAGCGATACAAAAAAGTCCCCAAACGAACTCCAAACGAGGAGTTCTTGGTATTATAGACCCCCTTACCACCTACATTTTGTCGTATGGTTTTTTATTGGGTCTGCCATGTTCATTTTTCTATTCTGTGCCGTACTCATGTTGTGTCTCTGCTTTTTTCCTGTTAAAAATCTTCTATATACATAAAGCTGGAATTTTATATCAGAAAACATTTATAATAGAATTTCAATTTTCCAGATGTGATTTCTATAACAAATATATGTTCCTATCCTCTCAAAATGATTGTTTGACTCAAAAATGATTTGACAGGATTTTCTTTTACATTCTAGGTAAAACTCATTGTTGAAATGAAAAAGAATAAACATTATATTACTAAAATTTCATTTCTGATAGGGTTTCCAATGACTCAAAACTTTATCTAAGATAAACACTAATTTTCATGAAACTAGCTATAATAAAATTTTTGAGTTGAAGATGCCTCTTTCCAATGGAGTAATAGTAAATGCAACCTCCTTTACCCAAATGTACCCTTTATAGATTTTTTTTTCTGGATTGCATATCTACACATATGCGACTGACATCCTTAAAGTTGTAAAGTTGTGGGTCTTATTACCCATGAGATCTTCTACGGACAAGTTTACGCTGACAAGAGGAAAAAAACTACAACTTAGTGAATAGCATTTAGTCTCATGAATAAGCAATGAAGGAATATGGAGTAAATGCACATAAGACAAAGTCTCTAAAATACTTGGTAAAATTATGCAATTGAACAATGCTTTAATTGTTGTTCTTCATCTTGAAGTCACCATGAGGCCTTCATTAATGAGC
Source organism: Modiolus philippinarum (assembly GCA_002080025.1). Taxonomy (NCBI): domain Eukaryota; kingdom Metazoa; phylum Mollusca; class Bivalvia; order Mytilida; family Modiolidae; genus Modiolus; species Modiolus philippinarum. The sequence continues at coordinate 22,208 of MJUU01036622.1, read as the reverse complement.
TTTATTCCTACCTCATAGTTAATATTTTACGAAAGGATATGGAGTAAATGAACATGAGACCATAACACATATGCAATAACTTTAATGAGCTGTATGGCCATTTCGGAAATTAATTCCTCATCAGCAGCACTAGAACCCTAAGATCAAGACGGCCCCTATCACCGGTTTGAGTTGAATTTAATGCTAGATAATCAATGTCTTTTTACCCATTGATCCTTGTATGCGGGATCGCCAACAAACATAAACATAAACATAACTGTCAAAGTGTTCAACTGGTCTTATAATCGCCGACATCTACTGCCCGACAAAAGACTCATAGAAGACGATCACATTTAAACAACAACAGGGCACTTGTCGAGCCTATAGTAGAACTTTGGCATAATAAAATCATGAGACGTGGGAACAAGAAACAGGTGGTCAAAACAAGACAAAATTTAAAATTACAAATAATAAATTGCGAATGTTTCATTTTCGCATTGTAAATGGAATGTTACTTTTTTTTCTTATAGTTGGATTCTTATCGTTTGTACTTGTACCATCAGGCATTTAACGAATTTCTACCTCAAAGTCTATTTAACCTCCTATAGATAATGAAAATTTTACAATTTCCGCTTTATTTGAATATAAATTTCTCTAATATTTGCATGTAAATCAATAATGAACCTATAAAACTGAAAAATGACACTGTTTCTATTAATGACATGCCAAGAAAGCTCTGTACATGTGAATTTTCGTTGATTTTGTAACATACAATAACTTAAAAACTTGGACGTAACTTACATTCTTTACGTTATAGGGGATATTGACAAGATAATCTGCTTTCATCCGTTAAATTAGCTTTCAGATCTAGTGACCTGAAAATGTTGCATACATACTGGCCTCTCACTGATACTGCCCATGTCTAATGAAATATATGATGATTCTTGACCAAACCCTGCGGGAAGTTTTTCTTCCCTAGTGCGACAGTGTTTTATAGCAGGCTAGGCTTCTTGAGATAGCCGGCAGATTAGCGACGAGCATCCCTTGACCCATCTTTAAAAAATTACGTATTTTCATATTTTCTCCTTTCACGATTGTGGTCATGAAGTTAGTAGTCTACCTGTATTGGGTTTTATTGGTATGTTTACTAAACTATAGGGAAATGGTACAGATAAAGGGGATGTTTAGGTACCCATAAACTTATTAAACACTACAGCTAGCTTTTCCTAGTGCCGGTACAGAATCCAGCTGTCCCGAATTCCTATCGTTGTTTACGTTTGTCTTTTGTCTTATTTGTGTTTGTGGCATGTAATTATAATTTTCAGCCATTGTAGGTGCTCCTGTTGTCCCTTTTATACCATTCAAAATTTTTAATGTTGGTTTTTCTATTTTGAGAGCAAACAGGTAAGATTACTAAATTGATGGTCAAGATATATATATGGTTAATACTGGATAACCCTACGACAGGTAACAGCTGAACGGCTGGGGATGAGACTATCTATGTAAGAATTGTTCATTCTCGGCGATAATCGCGCGCGGTATATATTTTCCATGCAAACATAACATAGATTTTTATGAAGTTGCTTTTCCTCAAAAATATATTAAATATTAATAAATGATTGATTTAAGAAATGTGTGGTATTTCTACATATTCATGCAAAATTCGGAGCCAAATGTACAGCAATAAAGTCAGGAGAATGCAGAATCCTTTATCTAAAGAAGTGAAACAGTTTATATCGCACTTTTGACAGTTCAGCGTTCCTCGATCTGAAACAATAGTTTTGCAGATTAAGTGTACAAGTGATCTTAACGTCAAAAAACAATGAAGCTTACTTAGGTCCGAACAAACTAATGAAACTGAAACATACCTATGAACTTCATCTCGAACTAGAAAGGTTGCCATTTAGAAGTCCAAAAGTGACCCGTACAAAAGGCCTTTTTGGGAGGGTAATTTGTGAAAAATGGTTCTTAAAATATGATACTAGTATGTCATTTTACAAAAATCTTAAAATCATAGAGCTCTTGCAATCACTATCATAAAAGGCCTTAAGGGTGATTAGTAAAAAATGCCCTTAGAAATATGATATGTGATTTCCATACGTGTAAGACTAAAACATATAAACATGTTGCGTAATTTTAAAATATTTAGAACCGACCTACCTTTAAGTCTAACGACAGACTTATAAACACATTATCTGGACTATCCGAGAGGAATTTGTATTGTCCGTCGTAGGTCACGCTGTTTATTTCACACATATTGGTACTTCTAATAAAATTGACGGACTTGCAGAGAGATAGTTGCGTACAATGATATAAACATACCGACCAGCTTGGCAACCATAGCTTCTGTATAACATGACATTCCAATATTTTATCATTTTGTTTCTCGACACTAACTTCGTCACCGAATGTTAACAGAAACATATGCAAAGTAATAAACGTATAAAGAAAAATCATGTTTTGTTACATCAGATTTTACATAGTGCATACATATTACAGATTTGCTATTATGATTTTCTGACGAAAAGAAATTAAAAAAAACAAAAAATCTATCCTTGCTTTGTTCTATCGGGTATTGATTTCGGGTTTTGTCATGATCTTGTGTATTTTTCATGATGAACCATGCAAACAACGAACAGATATATTTTAAGTATTACCATTGAAATGGCTAATGGATGTCTTGATTAAAATGGGAAATCTATAATTTAAAAGTGAATTCTGATGCGTTTGTAAATAAAAAAAAAAATACAAATGAAAATGACTAGATAAAAAACTGAAATTCATCCAAGTTAAGGAAGCAAAAGTCTCTTTATGATAAATTGATTTAAATTATGTTATTTACATAAACGTTAAAATATGGCATTTTTTCAAAGATGAAAACTCTTCTCGGCGTTCATAAATGCAGTTATACATATCCCAACAAGTGATTAATTGATCTCGCAGAGGCCGTCAGGAAAGAGCCCATAGTTCAATACTTAATGTCTACTCTATTCTGTGAAATGAAATGAAATAAATAAGCGGCTAAAATGCATTGTCAAAGAGAAACTGAGCAGTATTTTTGTGTCATCCAAAAGAAAGGTTAGGATGCGTTGTCTCTTTTTTTAGCTCTAAGGATTATCGTCTTACAGAAAAAAAAAGAAGTATTGAAAAAAGAATATTTAACGTCTAAGACGGCGACAAACTATCTATTTTTTAACCATTGGGCCGATGCCATTACTGATGGACCAGAGGTCCCTGAGGGTATTCCACATCCCAATAGTCAGACTTGTCTGATATGAAAAATTTACCTTGTATGCTATAGAAATGTACTGTTTTTATCAAAATTCCAACCACTTAAAATACTGAGACTTCATTCCGTGAATTGCACTCGGTAAATGTTCGTGTAACTGGATTTGGCTTCACATTTCGATATTTTTGAAAAAAATTACTTCTTTTTTGGCTACTTTTGGATAACGGTTTTACATATTACTTGATTTAAATGCTCCTGGAAAGAGGTTACTCCTTGAAGCACGTGTACAGCATAACAAAATTTACTGTTTTTTATGCAACTTTGGTCCCCTAGGGTATCCACCATCCCAATAGTGAGCATGTCAGTCATGAAAATTTTACCTTGCTTGCTATAGAATTTTTGTGTTGTTATCGCTTCATTCCGTGTACGGCACTCGGTAGGTGTCCTTGGTATTGCTTTTGGATTCCTATTTCGATATTTTTGGAATTGAATTTTCTTTTTGGGCTACTTTTGGCTTTCCATATTATTTGGATTTAATGCTATGATGAAAAGTTACTCCTTGAAACACATGTACAGCATGACGAAATTTAGTGTTTTTATGCAACTTCGGTATTTTTTGTAGTTATCAGGAAAGGCATGTAAGTTTATGTTATCTGGATTTGGACATCTGTATATATCGTAAAATATCTTCCTGTGAGCCAGAATATGACGCACAGGGGCAAGTGAGCGCATCGAACCAGGCCGACGCTCAATATTCTGGCGATCAGGACAATATTTTACAATACATGTATTCCAACTTTCAAAATTCAGATAACTTGTTTTTTATTCTTTTTTTTTATACTCTATACAATAGTTTATTAGGTTTTATGTCAATTTCTCCCAAGGTGGAACGGGAAATAAAGTTCATTATTTTTTAACAAAACGGGAAATATATATAATAAATGACTTCACAATATTTTATGTCGGCTTACCTGATTAAATTAAGATATTGTTTGAGCGAAACATGTTTGCAAATCGAAATAAAGTCGTTTTTTTTCATTGGAAAACACTTCATTGTTTACATATATCTTCCAGTTCCTGGTCACTTTTATGACATCACAAGTAAACAAAATGGTCACTTTGCTAAAATTATCAGCGACCTAGTTTCCTTATTTTTTCGATCGTCTGATTTTTGTTTTTGTGAAATGGTGGTGAAGGTGATTTGTTTACAAAAATAAAATGGAAAATATAATAGATTGTTTTTCAAATAAAGATTTATTTTCGAGATAAAAAAGATATTGCCTGTCAAACATTGGAAGAATTGTTCCTAAGCACTTTTATGAAGTTACAATGTAAACAAAATGGTCGCTCTGCTGAAGTTATCAGCGACCTAGTTTCCGTTTTTTTTTCTGGAACGTCTCATTTTTATTTTTGTGTATTGGTGTCGGTAATTTGTTTACAAAATTAAAATGGAAATTGTAATGGATTATTTATCCAATAAAGATTTATTTCTTTCGAAACGGATAAAAAGGATATTGCTTGTCAAACATTAGAAGAATTGCCTTGTAACTCCAGGTCAACCTCTTGATAAGTTCGGGTCAACCGGATAGTGGTTTTGTGGAAGAGCTCTACAGGCTGAGAAAGGCAGAGGGAAAGACTATAAACCTGCTCACTCGGGCCTTAAAAATAATTCGTATGAAGTCAATGTCACACAAATGGGAAAATCAGAAAAAAGACAATAAGACAGCCAAGTCCTTAAATTTAAGTTTCCGCTTAAGATGGCGTTCTTCCATAGACGAATTTCCAATTTCGTTTTATGAATGAATTGCCCCGATTGACCTCGGGTCAATCGGAGTAAATTGCGTCACATAACATTGTGACGTCCAAAAATCTGTATTGTGACGTCAAAATTTTGCATTTGGAAACTCGTCTATTGAATAATTGATAATTTAGGGACAATTTTCATGTGCTATACCTAAATAATCTCAAAACGTAAGAGACATTGACACAATATCATCAGCATCATATGTGACAACAAAACATTACCCAAAACGTGATGGTTTCGGCGTCCTTTTGTTTAAGTAGGAATTTTACCCATTCCCGGTATATGGGGTCAACATTTCATAAATCATTAGCTATTGAACTTCTTGGAGTAAGTACATGAGCTTTACCAACAGAGCGAGATAACTGTCTTAAAATTGATACACCAGGATCATGTTTAGTTACTGTTGCAATTCTCACGACAGAAGTTTCACGGTTGTCACAATGACTTGAAAGATCGTTACAATGTTTAGCCAGAGTTTATTACCTAACTGATTAGCACTAACCATAATAAAACCGGACTTTGAATGGCAGTGTGATGGGTGCGACTCGGAAAGCAGTTCATGCCTATCCTAAACGCCTGATAATACCTCTATTTTTTTGTAGGGATTGAAACTGCTATTGCCTTAGTTTTATGACGCTCTTGTTAATTTATATTTGTTTCATTTTTGTGAGGTTGCATCAATTAGTGTAAATTATCTGAATTTCCATGTTTTTTTTTGGTAATTTTATTTTCGAATTTCCACCTTTTCAGTTTTTGCTTCGGTATTTGTTTGCCGGTGTTTAAATGGCGTACCTACCTACTCTTCCTGAGCGCTGATCCGACTTGTTGTTTTAGTTCATTATTATTAGTAACTTTATATATAGCCTTCTCCATGTTGAACATGGTTACAAAATACTAACATACCGAAGCTGCATAATAAACAGTAACTTATGTTGTTTTTGTTTGCTGTTGCTGAAATCATTGAAAGCACACATGTACTCGTCTCAGTATTTCGCTAATTCCCTGTTACCTTGTTGCTGTTTATAAGAATTTCTTGCGACACCTCTTCTTAGTTATTTTTTTTACCATTTTTTTTTTGTTTTTCGGTTGTTGTCTAGTGTAAGAACAGGGTATCTAGAGGTGAGGTCACTTCATTAGCACTCAATGGATCACCTGTTACCTATTCGTTGCGTAATCCCTTTTCTTAAGTGTTTCCAGGGAGTTGTTATTTCTTGGTTTTAGTGGTCTGATGTAAGAAATGAATTCCTGACGATGAAATTACTCTGCTAGCACACGTGTAGCTATTTTTCACTTTTGAGACAGAACAGTTCCTATTTTTAGCGATGTGAGATTTTTCTGTCTTACACTAGTGAAAGACAAAGTCATTATGACGTCATGGTGATTTCCTTTGGGAATGGCGGATTACAGGTACATTTCTTCAATGTACAAAACACATTCTGATGAATAAATGTCAGATGATAAATCAAACACCGTTGAAAATTCAAGATATCGAAATCACAGACACCCTCGGATAAGATTTCAATGCTTTTTGACTCGGACAAGCCTCGTCAGAGAAATATTGAAATCTTACCCTCGGGTGTCAGAGATTTTTCGATCTTGCATTCTCACCGGTGTTAGATTCAAATAATCTCCGCCCTTATATAGTACACTGTTACATAGGTATTGCCTTTTTGCTTTTCCTATATTTTAGAGAATTGTCATTTGTTTTTTTTTCTGTTGTTGAGTGTAAGATGCGAAATCTCCATTAACAAGCAGGCACCGTCTTATAGCTCATCTTGTAGCCTACCTATTTGTTGCTTATTCATTTTCCTTGGTTGTGTTCGTTTTGTGAAGCGATGCGTATTAGTTTGTTGCATTTTGCTTTTCGTGCATTGTCTCTTTAATATTAATTTCTTATTTGTTTCTGTTTTTTATTGTAAGAACCGACTTTCTACAGGTGGAAATGCTCTATTGTCACATATGCACTTATCTCAACACACATCTGGTACCTTGGTACATATTCGCTTGCTCCGGATATATCTTCGTAGTACGTAGTTAGTTGTTGTTTTCTGTTGTCGATTGTCAGAACTGATATCCCAGAGGTCAAATCAAAACAATATCACACACAAACATCCGTTTCGAACCCAACCTGGTACCTTATTGCCTATTCATTACCTTTTGCTATTTATTGGTAAGTGTTGTCTGGTTTATGTAACATGTCTGTATTGTGTATGGTCGTGAGTTTTAGTGTGAAAGGAGATTATGTGCTTTGTGGTTGTTAGTTGTTTCCCCTTCCCGCGTTTTGTATGTTTGTCACGTGATTTCTTTGTCTGAATAAATGTTTGAAAATGGCAGCGGACGTCTTTTTGTGCTGAGCCCAAGTATCTAAATTTAAGATGATGGAGTGTGTCCCCAACTCCATTACATTTAGACGACCCATAAAAGCGTTGTTC
>MJUU01036621.1:0-19636 GCA_002080025.1 Modiolus philippinarum | reverse complement strand
TTATGAACTCCAGGTATACAACAGTATATGCAAACATATTATGAACTCCTGGTATACAACAGTATATGCAAACATATAAAGAACTTCAGGTATACAACAATGTATGCAAGCATATTATAAACTCAAGGTTTACAACAGTATATGCAAATATATTATGAACTTCAGGTATACAACAGTATATGCAAACATATTATGAACTCCTGGTATACAACAGTATATGCAAACATATAAAGAACTTCAGGTATACAACAATGTATGCAAGCATATTATGAACTCAAGGTTTACAACAGTATATGCAAATATATTATGAACTTAAGGTATACAACAGTATATGCAAACATATTATGAACTCCAGGTATACAACAGTATGTGCAAACATATAAAGAACTTCAGGTATACAACAGTATATGCAAACATATTATGAACTTCAGGTAAACAACAGTATATGCAAACATATATTATGAACTCCAGGTATACAACAGTATATGCAAACATATTATGAACTTCAGGTATACAACAGTATATGCAAACTTATTATGAACTTCAGGTATACAACGGTATATGCAAACATATTATGAACTCCAGGTATACAACAGTATATGCAAACATATTATGAACTTCAAGTATATAACAGTATATGCAAACATATTATGAACTTCAGGTATACAACAGTATTAATCCAAAGCACTCCTAAGTCCCACCCGAACCCTCCCCTGCTCATCTATGTTTCCTGTGTAAAGTCTATGAGTGTAAAAACCAGCAACTAGACATATATTTTAATGTGTGTGCATTGTGATGCTCAGCACCTACATGTATAGATGTGTATATGTAATCCAACTTGTGTGCATTGTTGATGCTCCGTGACTTCAATTTTGTAAGATCCAGAAGTACCATAAAATGGGATGGGCAGTATCATAAACCTAGAATCATGACCAAGTGCAGAATGAGCAGAAACTAACCCAGTGTTCTATTCGGGACTCAGTTGCAAAACCAGTTTTAACTTATATTTTTACAAGTATAACCAACTAACAGGTTTGGGAAAAGAACCACAGTTTATTTTTTAATTACATAACACAAGCAATAAAAATAAATTATGCAATAAACAATCAAATTTTAAATGCAAGTCTGTGGTATTCCAAATATCCCAAACCTGTCAGTAGGAGTAGGGAACCTGTTATTTTTGGAGAGCTAACACGAATTTGTTTATGACTGTTTGACAATGAGCAAAGGATGGGTCAAGGTATAGTTTATATGCATCAGATTTCCAATCGCCTTGGGCCTGGATAAGATCGGAGGGTATCCCACATTCCATAGCGAAAGTTGCACCACCTTGACGAAAACTATTACCGGAATATTTAGAAGCATTATACCCCAGTCGACATAAGAAGAATTTGAGTATGGAAATAAATTTAGGGTAAGTCATCACCTGCGTCTTGTTGTGACATAGATATAAAAAACCCGGAGAGGGACATGACACAGAAGGCACTTGCTTTATATTTAACAATACCGCTTTTGATGGGCACAGTGGTGAATCAGGGATCCTAGGAACGGGAATGGTAAGGGTGCATTCATTAAACTGAAGTGTTTAGTTCTATGTGCAACAAGGCATACTCCGTTAGCATGAAAATTTATATTTTGCCTAGATAAATGGCAGTGAACATCAAAGTCTTTCGCTGATTGTGGAAAAAGGTTTGATTTCCACAAAAAAGAGAAAAAGGCAACAAGGCATGCTGCCCAGAAACATAACTGTTGGCCGAGTGTCATGAAGAGAAATAAGGGAAAAAAGTTCCATGAGAATTTTAGGGGTAATCGGTAATTTACTAGAAACATTGTGGCCTAACACTTTTTTTGCACCTTTCATAATGGGTATCCAAAGGGGAGGCCATACCCGCTTCTGCATGCAAGAGCCGAATAAAGGACAAATAATTTGTGATTTAACTATTTGTAGACATTCAGACAAAAAGGCAACATATATCTCTCCAAATTAACTGTGCTTAACGGCACCAGTGGGATGTTAACTATTAATTACAAAACCCTGTATATGATTGAAGATAGTTTTGGTACGTCTTTTTTGTGGATTCAGCTAAATAATGACCTCTTAAATTAGCCACAACACTATCCAACTGGTTCACCACTCTGGATGCCAGTGAGCCTAAAAACAACAAAATTACAAATTACAAATACAACAGTATATGCAAACATATTATGAACTTCAGGTATACAACGGTATATGCAAACATATTATGAACTTCAAGTATACAACAGTATATGCAAACACTTTTTTATTATGAACTTCAGGTATACAACAGTATATGCAAACATATTATGAACTTAAGGTAGGCAACAGTATATGCAAACATGTTATGAACTTCAGGTAGACAACAGTACATTTTGTATATGCAAACGGATTACGAACTTCAGGTATACAACAATATATGCAAACAGATTATGAACTACGTGTAAACAATAGTTTAAAAAATATTATTTCATTTACACATTGATAAAACTCTTTATACTTGAATGTCTATGTAAGCAGACATATATGTCTTTAGTGTAACAAATATCAAATAAATAATGTAGGAAATCATAATAAATTATAAATAATCTTTTAAATAAATATCTCAATCAACAAGCATATCATTTAACAATAAGTATTAATACATATAGATAAATTCTTACCAACTATGGTCTTAAACTGGCAAAATAATCCTAAAAACTAAATTCCATCAACCATCTATAACTCAAGCATAAATATCTAAGGCGCCCATACATTCTTACGTTGCTTAGTACCGTGACGCTACAATAGGTCGGCTGGAGAACACAATGACGTTCCCCGGGAAGTTACGCTATTTTCTTTGCATAATAAGATAAAGTCTATCTTTACAATTAGAATGCTTACAATTCTAACAGAAATGAGACCCTTTAACATTGAGGTTATTTGAACTGTCTTTGTCGGCCAAGTACCAGGTGAGCTATAGAGGCTCTTGAGAGCCTCTAGTTGTAGAATGTTTAGTGCATATATTGCTATTGTCCATGAGCTATGTTAAATTTTGAATCTGTTTTAAAGATTTTCCAGTTATGTTCAGTTTTGATCAATTATTTCTGCTTTTATCTTAGCAAAGATTTAAGCTTCCTTTTGCAAATCATTAAGTTTTGGAATCAGTTTGGGAATGGGGGAGGGGGGTATATTTTAGTGAGCTTTGCTTAGAGTTTTATTAATTTCATTCATTACAATATGATTTTGTTTTAAACAGTTCAGCTGGTTCCTATTCAATCCATGTTGGTGAGGTGAAAATTTCTGAGATGTTATCTTCCAATGACACTGGACAGAGGATCCCAGCCACAAAAATTTTACATGACCATTATATAGGATCATCTAATAATTACCTCTCTGATATAGCTATCCTGAAATTGTCACAACCAGCTGTATACAATGATTATGTCAGACCAGCTTGTATAGCAAATCAGGTTCCAGGAAGCTCTGCTAACTGTTACATCACTGGATGGGGAGAAACAGAAGAAAGAAATAGAGGTATTCTATTATTTTATGAAAGGATATGGAGTAAATAAACATGAGACCATAACACATATGTTAACTCCAACTGCAATAATTTTAATGGGCTGTTTGGCCATTTTAGAAATTTTTCCTCAGCTATCAGCACCACTAGAACCCACACAAAGGAAATCCATCATTGCAAAACAGTATGTTTAAAATCCATAAACCAAAGAAATCCCAATAAACAGTAATATCAGATATAGCTAAGGACAAAACTACAATGGAGGGATTTAGAATTTACATAAATTTAGATAATAGTAATTGAACAAAGTGTACACTTGAGATATAATCTCATGTACAAGTACACCATATCTAAGAAAAACAAATAGCATACATCTTGACACGGGGAATTGTATTACCAACTCCACACTGCATATTAGTGTTTCTTTTCTTTCTATCTCTTAAAAGTCAACTCGCATTAAGTACTGGTAGTAATGCAGTATTTTTGTAAGACAGTACATGTATGATATTTAAATTAGAGTATGGGGTTACTTGAGATGAAAGATCAATAATTAAAATAGAAAAGATAATAGGAAACTATGGAAATCACAATCCATAAGAAACAGCAGTTAAAGACAAAAGACAAATTTTAGGAACTCAGGATAACCAGACTCGTTACAAGCACTGTACCAAGTATGAAAGCCAGCAGTAGGGTTTTATCTGTTTATTGATACTGTATGGTTGTTATATTTCGCAGGGTATTAATTTTTGCACTATTTGCATTAAATGGGACTATTTGCATTAAAGCGTGAAAATTTATACCCACGAATATTTCAGTGTAAGCCTGAATACTTTGAACATAATGACCCTTTACTAAAAAACCGTGAATTAAAAACTCTACGAAGAAACCCAAAACTGAAAACCGTGAAAATGTCATACCCCGAATATAAAGTGCTATACAGTACCAAAACTTTCTTTTTCTCTCTCCTGTTTCCCTATACTAAAATAAACTTACAAATAAATCTCTATGCAGGTAGACCTTAACTCCATGACCACAATCTCGAAAAGAATAAGACAAAACAAAATTTAGAAAGATGTTTCAAGGAGTGCTCACTGCTAAACTTCTGGCTAGCTCAAGGAGCCTAGTGGCTAGTCAGCTGATAAAACACTGTCACAAAAGGGAAAATAAATCAAACTTGAAACTTCTTGAAGGGTTTATTGAAGAATCATCATGTATTTCAGCAGACTTGGAACTCGGTCAAAAGTGTTTTAATATTTTATTTGGTCCCGGCAGTGCAGTCAATGGTTCATGACGTCTTGCAAAAATTTCTGTGTTGGGTTGTGTTTTTTTTTATTCTGTCATATGTTATATATAGTTTCTACAATGAGAACTAAGTTGATTATGAAATTTCTCACATCGAGTTAAATAAATTTTGCAAATGTTTAAAAATGAGGCTTGCCAAGATGGCCGCCAGTGGGAACACAGTTTTAACATTGGACCCTATGGGAAAACACATTCAAAGATCTTCTTCTCAGAAACTCCTAGTCCAATTAGAATCAAACTTAGTCACAATGGTCCTTAGATGGTCCCTTCCACAAAAGGTATCCAGCAGGTCCGTACCTCATCCAAGATGGCCGCCAGCAGGTCAGATAGTTTTAACATTGGATCCAATGGGAAAACACATTCAAAGATCTTCTTCTCAGGAACTACTAGAACAATTAGAACCAAACTTAGTCACAATGGTCCTTAGATGGTTCCTTCCATAAGGTATCCGACAGGTCCATACCTCATCCAAGATGGCTACCAGCGGGAACATAGTTTTAACATTGGGCCTTATGGGAAACACATTCAAAGATTGTCTTCTCAGAAACTGCTAATCCAATTAGAACCAAACTTAGCCACAATGGTCTTTTGATGGTCCCTTCCAAAAAGGTATCCGACAGGTCCGTACGTCATCCAAGATGGCCGCCAGTGGGGAAGACAGTTTTATCATTGGACCCTATGGCAATGTTTTCCATTTGCCATTTAAGCCAGGTTAACCAACCACCTTGATTTTGAGGCCGACCGGCTTTCGTTCTGACCAACTGGTCGGCATTTTTGGAATTTTCCAGATTTTTTTGTCTCCGTACCATCAAATTTCATAATTTACAGGCGCCTTGATGTTTTGTTTTTCTTGAAAAAATGGCGGATCGAAAATGTTTTCAATAAATTTCCTTGTACCTGTCATAATCGAGAGAAAGGGAGAGCAGGGGATGTTGCTAACAAAGATAATCTGAGAATTGAAAAGGCTTAGAGTCGGGTTGACAGCAGTGTTACGCAGATGTCTAGAAATGCAAATGATACGGCAAACAAATTATAAGATATCGTAAAAATCGTGGTTTATGTAGACAAACCACTGCTTTGAGTTAGTCACTGCTTCAAGTTCATTTAAGTCTGGATTGGAATAAAAATACATAGTATCATAATTTCATTGATGTATGAAGTGTGAAAATATCAACATCGAAAGTTTGACTCTTTTGTACCATGGGCATGACTGATCAACTGCAATAATTAAGAATATTGTATGATGCTACTGTCCATGTACTTTACAAACAAAATTAAATACGTTTTTAGTCAAGGTACTTGTAAAATAAATGTTTTAAAAAGGGAGATGATTAAACTAAGGGAGGTTATAAACCTAATTTTCTTTTCAAACATGTTATAATGACAGCAATTTATGAGGACAATCTTTACCACTTTTCTTTTTTAAGGGGTCTCAGTGAATGCTTTGATTTCAGGAATATGTATTACTTTGAATATAAGGGGGAACCCGTGCCTAATTTTTTTTTTTTGAATTGTGGTCTGATATAGGTTGTAATGGATGCAGGAGCTCTTAGTTGCCATGGAAACCAGACAAGAAAACTGATATTTTAGAAAAAAAGTATACCCTTACATATTTTATTTACAGCAATATGTATAAACTAAATTATGAGGGCAACCTCTGCCCAAATTTTTTTTAAAGGGGCTCCAAATGTATTTAATTTCAGCAATATGTATTATATAGATTATAAGGGGAACCTCTGCACAATTTTTTTTTTAATGGGGGTCTGATATGGGTTATAATGGATGATGGTGTTTTCATCCATTGCCATTTTCATTCAGTTGCCATTGACACCAAACAAGAAAACTGAAATTTTAGAAAAGAATCATTCTGCTAGATTTTAAATTCCAATCCAAGGTTGCTTCTAGCAGTGAACATAGCTTAAACTCTGGACCTTATTGGAAATGCCATTCATCTCTCTATGTCAGCCATGGCCCAGTCGAGCGATATAGGCTGTTGAGAGCCTCTTGTTATGTATAATATTGCTTGGATGGAGTATTTTCTGATATGTGGACGCGTTGGGTATGTGAGCTTGCTCACTAAGGTTCTTTATTTTTGCTATTATACTGGACACTTTGGAAGAACACCATCTGCTATTAAGGTGTCTACAAGGTATTATTTTCCTATTATAGAATTTTGTGAAATTTAGTGAGTAGAAACATAATTGTATTATACTTGAAAATATAAAGTAAAATTTGGGGGGTGGGGGGGATGGGTCACCATGCATTTAAGTGCAAAAATTGAAATTGAAAATTTAAGGAATTTGCATCTTATGATTTTGTTCATACTTTACATATACAGTGCTCCCTCGCTATATCGCCCCTCTTTAACGGAGGTCCCTCAACTTATCGCCAACCATTTTCAAGGTACATTTTTCAAAAAGTTCCATAGTTTCTACGAATTTATTCCTTCGATATATCGCCACCCTCACTTATCGCCAAAAATTACTTTGGTCCCAAAGGTGGCGATATAACGAGGGTGCACTGTAGTTTAAATATAAATATTGAAAATAGGGGTCATGCAAAATGTTAATTTCTCTAGTGATATCTATGTGAAATTCTTTTATCAAATTATCTCTTCTGCATCATTTCTGTGTTCTGTAAATCCAGCAACAGATTTACCACACAAGCAATTTAGTTCACCTTTTTATATAGAAAATGTTGTAAAAGTGTTAAGGAATAAAAAATTTACATTCTTTGGAACTTTCTATACATTTTAATTACTGGTAACTATTTTGTTAAATTTCGTAATGAATGAAACCTAAATGAGCAAATATTGGACAAAGATGGCAGAATAATACTACTGAGACACCTTAAGCATTTTGTCAGGTGTTCACTTTAGGCTCAGTCCCTGAGCCTCTAATTAGAAGTATTCATTGAATAATATATGGACTTATTTCATAATAAACTACTGATAAAAAAATTACTTTTAATTTGTATGAATTTCTCTTGATCCAGAGAGACTGCTAATCTCAGTATCACCTAATTGGACAGCTATCTCAATATTATCAGCTCACTGTGAATGCTTCACATGCTAGTTGCTATGCCTACATCATGTTTTGGTACTATTTGACGCATTCATATCTGTAATATGTTGAATGAATGTAATGAATAAAGGGCTCATTTGATACAGTCTGTGATATAGTTGATATCAAAAACAAAATCAAAATGTTCTATATTCCATATGCATCCAAATTTGACATCCTTCAGACCTACTGTTTCTTTATTAAACAGTTGTTAAGTGGTGAGAGGAGATCAGCTGTTTATTAGACCTGAAGTCAAACTGTTGACCAAAGCTGACAGCTAGGCGTACTGCAACAATTTTGGTTGAAGATCTTTCAAAACAGATGTTGTTCGAGAAATCAGTCTGTCATACTGCTGGGGATATATCCTGTTGTAAACAAATAATAACATCAGTAAAAAACTACTTAACCATCACATTACAATAGACAATATGAAAAAGAAAAGAAATGGGGTAAATGTCAAGGAGACAACATCCCATATCCAGGTTAAAACGACCCAAAACAAAGCATCTAAGGGGCACAGTATGGTCTTCAACACAGTTAGGAACCTCACACCATATAGCAAGCCCTAAATGGCCCCAAACAGGTAAAAAGGTAAAGTAAAAAAGTATATCCAGATATAAGTCTGTCATATTAATTTGGTATAACAGAAGTAATATTTTAAGGCAATCCCTACAATGAAAACACTTAATAGAGGCGGACTATCAGAGTACCCTTCGGGTCTACATCTGCATCTGTGTTCATGTCCATATTTGGGTATATATCCTGGGATAAATGAAGGGAAGGGTCATCAAACTTTGAATGCAGGTGCTTCTTTGGTTGACTCACAGCCTCCAGGAAAATTAGTTCACTTTGACCTACTTTTTATACCGCGCCACACGAAGTTGCGTGCCTCAGTCCTGTGTCCGTCAGTCCGTCCGTCCCCCGAAAGTTTCCGACTGATAACTTGTGAACATAATAACACAAGGTCTTCAAACTTGGTATGCAAGTTGTTTACCACAAAACTCGGGTCAAGTTCGATTTTGGGTTCAGAGGTCCAAGGAGTTCTGGATTTATGCCCCTTGAAACTTTGAAATTTTGCTAATTTTAGGGTTTCCGACTGATAACTTGTGAACGAAATGACACAAGGTCTTCAAACTTGGTATGTAAGTCGTTTTCTACAATACGCAGGTCTAGTATATATTGCAAGTTTTCCATTAATTTTGTATCATATACATTATTGCTTCCGGGAGCATAGTGTTTCACAAACACATCTTGTTTTTCTTGCAAAAAGTATGGAACTTTATTCATCGTTAAGGTCATTAATATACCCCGCAAACGAAGTTTTGGGAGGTATATAGTAATCACCCTGTCTGTCTGTCCGTCCATCTGTCTCTCCGTCTTTCCACACTTTTTGTAAGTGCAACTCCTCTTAAACCACTTGAAGGATATTGATGATACTTTACACAAAGGAAGGACACTAAATGGACATGTGCATAAAGAAATATAATTATTGTCCGAAACCAGGAAGGGGAGATAATTTGACTTTGGCTTTTCATTGATTCCATCTGCACAGGTAACCTCGTAAGTGCAACTCCTCGTAAACCTCTTAAGGATTTTAATGAAACTTTACAGAAAGGAAGGACACTATATGGACATGTGCATAAAGAAATATAATTATTGTCTGAAACCAGGAAGGGAAGATAATTCGACTTTGGCTTTTCATTGATTCCATTTGCACAGATAACCTGGTAAGTGCAACTCCTCTTAAACCACTTGAATGATTTTAATGAATCTTTACATAAGGAAAGGACACTATGTGGAGATGTGCATGAGATAATATGATTATTGTCCAAAACCAACAAGGTGAGATAATTTGATTTTTAGATTTTTTTTATTGATTCTTTCTGCAATGATTTTTTGGACTTAGACAATATTCAAAAGAAATAATTCAAAGTGTACTTGGTAGATATTTTGAAATAAAGCTGTGGGAGAGAAACATGTTTTTCATTGTAATCCTTGTGAGAAGTTAATTCAGTGTTGGAGAGAAATTTCTGTAAAGCTTAGGATTTTTTAGAAAAAAATGTCAGAGCCAAAAAAGGGTGGATTTTAGTTTGAATTTGTCTTGATTTTGACAGAAAAGTTATTTCTTGAGGATTATATCTCTGTGTCCATACTCATATTGTATCCACACTTGTACTGTGTCCACACCCACTTAGCTTTGCACTTACCATATTGGTTCAGGATTAAATTAGCAGGAGGTATATCTGGCTGCCATTCGGTGACAGCTCTTGTTTTTTATATGTCCTTTTCTAACTGTAAAAACCCTTTGGTCAATTCACTTCAAACTTTGTATAGATATTGGGTATGAAGGCCTCATAATCTGTATACTTGTTCATGGAATTTTGATATATTTTACCAGAGTTACTGAAATTAGGACTTTATTTTTTTCAATTTTACAGCTATTTTTCACTTGTTATGCTCTAACTGATTAACCTTTTGATCAGTTATATATGCAGATTTATTTATTAAAGATATATTAAACTTTATAAACCAGTTATAGCTGTGCTCTTTTTTGAAAATCCCTTACCTAAATCACTAAAAGTTTTGAAGGGGTGACAATGGCCCTACCATGGGACTTGCCCCAGCTGTTTATTTGTAATATGATTTTATAGTAAAAATAAATAGAGAGGTATAACATTAATGCTATCTTGGATCTTTTGACCTTTCAAAATACACAGGATCGAGCTCGAGGTACCAGAGATATAATATCCTAGAAAAAGTTTCTTATGTCATAGCTGGTTATTGCCAAGAATAGCTTTTGCCATCATTCTGTCCATTATAAACATTTCTCTTCAAATATCTTCACCGCTGAAACCTTTAGAAGATTTATCACCAAAGTTTGTATAAATTATCAAATCGAATTTATGATTTTCATATCTTACATGAATCCACATTTAAGGGTTGAATTGCCATTTTGAATAACGGCAAAAGAACAACAACAACAAAAAAACAAAGAAACAAATCCGACAGGGTCAAAGTGATGTGCATGCCAAGTTACAAGTATTTCAATTGTATTTTAAATGTCATCTATGTACAGATTTAAGAGGGTAGCGGACAGTGAGAAAATGAACTAATAGTCTTGTGCTCTAATTTTCATTGTATCTAAATCATACTACATGTCATTTTTTTACAGGAGATACTTACCCAGATCACTTGTTAGAAGTTCAAGTGGAAATAAACCATAATGTGGAGAGATGTAACAAGAGTTTAAATTCTGCCCCTAATTATAGGATTATTCCAGCATCTGGGATTTGTGTAGAAAACAGACATACATATGATCCAGCTTGCTTTGTAAGTTTTAGTTGATGACTAAACATGGTAAAGGTACCTGAAGAAACGAGGTTTGTAAGTTTTAGTTGATGACTAAACATGGTAAAGGTACCTGAAGAAACTGGGTTTGTAAGTTTTAGTTGATGACTAAACATGGTAAAGGTACCTGAAGAAACGAGGTTTGTAAGTTTTAGTTGATGACTAAACATGGTAAAGGTACCTGAAGAAACAGGGTTTGTAAGTTTCGTTCAATTTTGGAACTTCACATACATAATTTGTACCTGGAAGTTGCATTTTTAACAGAAAAGTATGACATTTCAAGGAAAGAATAAGGACGTCATAATCCTGCAACATCATATTTTGGCAGGAAATATTTTCAATTTCAATTTTATCGTGATTTCTTGGTGTCACATGATTAGACTTACAGACCCTATAACTGAAAATTAACATGTTTATATCAGTTATGTTTTGTTTTTCGTCACAGGAATTTTCTGTCTGGTGTGTCTGTTTCTAATCCAAGGTACTCACCAGCTGGGAACATATTATGTGTCTTTGTTTTTCCTGGAGTTTGCCAATAGGTTTAACATCTCTACTATGTCTACAGTCATTACCCCCCCCTCCTGCAAACAAAGTTTGGGGGGGGGTATATAGGAATCACCCTGTCTGTCCATCCATGTACCTTGTCAGCGCATGTTCTCCTAAACAGCTACTTGGTTTCTGATGGAATTTTACACAGATGTAGTACATCATCTGAAGATGTGCATGGAATAATATGGTTGCTGTTCGAAACATTGAAGGGGAGATAATTTGTCTTTTTTCATGCAAAAAGAGGGGATGAACCTTGTCGGCACATGTTCTCCTACCCTAAACAGCTGCTCGGATTTGGGTGAAATGTTTCACTGTTGTAGTAAACCACCTGAAGATGTGCATGAAATAAAATGGTTGCTCTACAAAATTTAGAGGGGAGATAATTCGTCTTAGAATATTTTCCAGAAAAGGGGGGGGATGAACCATGTCAGCTAATGTTCTCTTAAATGGTTCATCCCCCCCTTTTGATGAAATATTACACAGTTGTAGTACACCACCTGAAGATGTGCATGAATTAATGTAGTTTCTGTCTGAAATTTTGAAGGGTAGATAATTCATCTTTAATATTTTTATTGATAAAGAGGGGATGAACCTTGTCAGCACATGTCCTCTGTAACGGGTAGTGGTATTTTGATGAAATGTTACATGGATGGAGTATACCACCTGAAGATGTGCATGAAGTCATATGGTTGCTGCATGAAATTTTGAAGGGGAGATAATTTGTGTTTGAATATTTTCGGGAAAAAAGGGGGAGGTATATCATTTTGTCCATACTTGTATTGTGTCCACATTTGTACTGTGTCCACAACTGTATTGTGTCCACAAACACTTAAATTTACACTTGCCATATTGATTCAGGGTTCAATTACCTGGGGGTATAATTGGCTGTCATTCGGCGACAGCTCTAGTTTTGTGTCATCACTTGCCAATTTAAACCCCTGGTCAATGTTCTGTAGTGGTATCATGCTGTGCTTTGTGTATTCCTTTGCTATTGAAACTTGTACTTGTAGTAGTATTATATGGTAATGTATATATATCAAAGTTTCCTTTGCAATGATTTATCATACATATCAAACTTGTTTTCAAACTTGTTGGGATACTTTTTCCAGTAACAGACTTAGTCAATTTTTTGGCACTTGTTAGTAGATATATCAAGAGTGTAGGTATCTAGAGTGAGCTTAGGGTCATAGATTCCTTTTGTTTTGATACATAATTGATATGTTACAATAATATTACAGGATGATTCTGAAGTACTACCGGTATTTGTCTGTCTAAATTTATATAAAAGGTAAGAGTTGGTTGGTGTAACAAGTTTAGTTCAATTACCAGTAACACTATCAGCCAAGTGTGAGTCGATGAGATCATTTTTATAGTCTAAACAATAGATGCTATCCCCATTAAAAATTATTACTGTAATAAAACCAATAACGTATAAAACAGTAATGATAATTTTTTCAACAATTGCATGTATTGCTTGATTATAATAATGATCTTGTCGATTTGCACTTGGACAATAGTGAGTAATACATAAAAAGAGTGATTCTGGAGGACCAGTAGAATGCCTTGATCAGTATGAATGATGGTTGTTGTTGGGTGCAACAAAGTAAAATGGTGCAGATAAATATTCCATTTAATATTTATACTATAACTAATCCAAGATTCTGATTATCGCAAAATATTCAACGAATGATCGAATAACGCAGTAATTCACGAATGCGCGCAGCGCATGAGTGAATTACAGATTTTTCGATCATGAGTTGAATATTTTCGATAATCAGAATCAAGGATTAGTTATAGTTTTTATTATATAGATCTTCACGCATATTTGATGGTTGCATTGATGATTCTTTTCATGAACTACGTTTTAAAAATTAATCCGCTGTGAAGTTTACTTAACAACAACGTTGACAACGTCTGTTGTGACGTCACTTTCTAGAGTGAAATTATGGAAAATAATTTCACAGTTAATTATCACTTTTCTTTCACTGGGAAATCTCAATCTTTCACCGATATCTATATAATAAATAATAATATTACAGGGTGATTCTGGAGGACCAGCAGTCTGCCTAAATCAATATGGACGGTGGGAGTTGGTAGGTGTTACAAGTTTTGGTGCCGTAGGATGTAATCTCTATGACCAAGTTCCTTCTATATATCAGAGTGTTCCATATCATTTAAGTTGGATCGAAGAGAATACAGGTAAGACAAATCAAGATCAAATTTTATAGAATTTTTTATAGAATTTTAGATCCGCAGAATCCTACTGTGACAACCTGTGTCTCAGAGGCAGTTTAAAATTGAACAAAAAATGAAATCCTAAAAGAGGTGATAAGGAACAGGTAACTTAATAAAAATGCCTCAATGTAAGGTAAACATTGGATAAAGACAGAACTTTGTTTAAGGGAGATACTCGTGAGTTTTACACTTTCCTAACTTTCATTTTTAGCTCGCCGGGACAAATTTCCGGAGAGCTATTGTCATACCCCCGGTATCGGCGTGGGCGGCGTCAGCAAAACTGTAACCTTGCTTGTGGAATTGAGACCTGAATAGCTAGGATGTTGATATTTGGTATGTGACTTCCTTGTGATGAGAGCCTTCTTCTGGTACTATACTTGTAGACATTTTGACCTTGCCCTGAGGGCAATTTAAAAAAAAAAACTTTAACCTTGCCTCTCGAAGGCAGGCTTTTAGTGGTAGGGTGTTTGTATTTGGTATGTAACTTCCTAATGATCAGAGCTTTTTCTGGTACCATACTTGTAGACATTTTGACCTTGACGTTGCCCTGAGGGCAATTTAAAAAAAAAAAACTTTAATCTTGCCTCTAGAAGGTAGGATTTTAGTGGTAGGGTGTTTATATTTGGTATGTAACTTCCTTATGATGAGAGCTTTCTATTGGTACCATATTTGTAGACATTTTGACCTTGACCTTGCCCTGAGTGCAATTTTTTTAAAACTTTAACCTTGCCTCTAGAAGGTAGGCCTTTAGTGGTAGGATGTTTATATTTTGTATGTAACTTCCATTTGATGAGAGCTTTCCAGTGGTACCATGTAGACATTTTGACCTTGTACTTACCCTGAAGGCATTTTTTTAAAAACTTTACATTGCTTTTAGAATTTAGTTGTTTAGTGATAGGGTATTAATATTTGGTATGTGACTTTTTTGTTATGAGAGCTTTCTGATGGTACCTTTCTATAACTTATGAATTTACTGCGCATTGAGGTTACTCTAATCCCCGGCGAGCTATGTTGTCTTCTGACAACTCTTGTTATACCCCTGCTATACTGTTTTACCACTGTCTGTCCGTACATCTGTCAATCCGTCTGTCCGTCAATCACACATTTTTCCGTCACATTTTTCTCTTCACCTGATATTTTATATGGTGCTTCAGTATGGGGTTTATACTACATCTCCGCTTCTCAGCCATATCGAAGCACCACTTCCTGTTTACTGACTTTTTCGTAACATTTTCCTCAACAACTGCACATGACAGCCACCTGACATTAGGTATGGTGCTTCAATATGGAGTCCTATACTAGGCTGTCCCTTCTCGGTCATATATATTGAAGCAACACTTTCTGTTTATAGAATTTGTGCGTTTTTGCTTTTCATTTCCCAAATAGGACTTTTTTGTCGCATTTTTTTTAGCAACCACACATGACAGCCACATGATATTTGGTATGATACTTATATATACTGTGCCTCCCCTTTTTAGCTCACCTGGCTATGCCAGGGTGAGCTTTTGCCATCACTTTGCGTCCGTCGTCTGTCCATAAACTTTTCATTCAAAGATCTTCTCCTCTGAAACCACTGGGCCAATTGAAACCAAACTTGGCCACAATAGTCCTTGGGTGGTCCCGTTTAAAAATTGTTTCACTCAGGTCTGTATGTCATCCAAGATGGCCGCCAGCTAGGGCCAAAATTTAACATTGGACCCTATGGAAAAAAAACGTTTCAAATTCTATTTCTCTGAAACTACTAGGCCAATTGGAACCAAACTTGGCCACAATAGTCCTTGGGTGGTCCCTTAGAAAAAAGGTGTTTTTTTTAGGTCCACCCGATTTCCAAGATGGCCGCCAGCGGAAACATAGTTTTGACATTGGACCCTATGGGAAAACACTTTCAAAGATCTTCTTCTTTGAAACTACTGAGCCAATTAGAACCAAACTTGGCCACAATAGTCCTTGGGTGGTCCCTTATTAAAAAGGGTGTTTTTTAGATCCGCATGATTTCCAAGATGGCCGCCAGTGGAAACATAGTTTTATCATTGGACCCTATGGGAAAACATTTTCAAAGATCTTCTTCTCTGAAACTACTTGGCCAATTGGTACCAAACTTGGCCACAGTAGTTTTTGGGTGGTCCCTTACAAAAAAGTGTTTTTCAGGATCGCACTACATTTAACATGGCCGCCAGCCGGGGACATAGTTTTAACATTGGACCCTATCAATGGGAAAACACATTCAAAGATCTTCTCCTCTGTAACTACTTGGCAAATTGGACCCACCTTTGGCCACAATAGTCCTTGGGTGATCCCTTACAAAAAAAAGTGTTTTTAAGGTTTGCGAGAATTCCAAGATGGCCGCCAGCAGGAAACATAGTTTTAACATTGGAGCCTTTGGGAAAACACTTTCAAAGATCTTCTTCTCTGAACTACTGAGCCAATTGGAACCAAACTTGGTCACAATAGTCCTTTGGTGGTTCCTTACAAAAAGGATGTTTTTTAGGTCTGCGCAATTTCCAAGATGGCTGCCAGCGGGGAACATAGTTTCAACATTGGACCCTATGGGAAAACATTTTCAAAGATTTTCTTCTCTGAAACTACTGAGCCAATTGGAACCAAACTTGGCCACAATAGTCTTTTGGTTGTCCCTTACAAAAAAAGTGTTTTTCAGGATTGCGTTACAATCAACATGGCCGTCAGAGGAGGACACAGTTTTAACATTGAACCCAATGGGAAAACACTTTCAAAGATCTTCTTTTCTGAAACTACTGGGCCAATTGGAACCAAACATGGCCACAATAGTCCTTAGGAGGTCCTTTGCAAGAAAGATGTTTTTCAGGTCAGTGCTATATTCAAGATGGCCACCAGTGGGAAACATAGTTGTAACATTGGATCCTATGGGAAAACATTTTCAAAAATCTTCTTCCCTGAAACTACTGAGCCAATTGATACCAAACTCGGCAACAATAGCCTTTGGGTGGTCCCTTACAAAAAGGTGTTTTTCAGGATTGCGCTACATTCAACATGGCTTCCAGCGGGGGATATAGTTTAACATTGGACCCTATGGGAAAACACATTCAAAGATCTTCTCCTCTGAAACTACTGGGCCAATTGGAACCAAACTTGGCCACAATAGTCCTTGGGTGGTCCTTTGCAAAAAATGTGTTTTTTTCAGGTCAGCGCGATATTCAGGATGGCCGCCAGGGGGAAACATAGTTTTAATATTGGACCCTATGGGAAAACACTTTCAAAGATCTTCTTCTCTTAAACTACTGAGCCAATTGGAACCATACTTGGCCACAATAGTCCTTAGGTGGTCCCTTGCAAAAAAGTTGTTTTTAAGGATCACACTATATCCAACATGGCTGCCAGTGGGGAACATAGTTTTAACATTGGACCCTATGGGAAAACACATTCAAAGATCTTCTCTGAATGTACTGATCCAATTGGAACAAAACTTGGCCGCAATAGTCATTGAGTGGTCCCTTGCAAAAAGGTGTTTTTCAGGTCAGCGCGATATCCAACATGGCAGCCAGCGCGGAACTTAGTGTTTCCCATGGGGTCCAATGTTAAACTAACAGAGGTCTTCTCCCCTTTAACTAATTAGGGATATTGGATTTATAGTTTAATAATATATAAGGGCTCTTTAACATAAAATGTCTATGTTAATCAAGGGCCAGGTGAGCGATACAGGCTCTTGAGAGCCTCTTTTTGGTTATATATAAAGACCACTTTGGTGCATTTTTTTTTTTTGCTTTTCATTTTCCAAATTGGGCTTTTTTCGTCACAATTTTTTCAGCCACTACACATAACAGCCACTCGATATTTGGTGTCATGCTTCAGACTGAAGTTCTATACTGCACCTCCCCTTTTCAGCCATATAGAATCACCACTTTTTGTTTAACAACTTTGTGCATTTTTACTTTTCATTTCCGGAATGGGACTTTTTGTCACACTTCTCTTGGCACATGACAGCCACTTGATATTTGGAATGGACTTCAGTATGGGTTACTGTACTGCATATCCCTTTTTCTGCCATATTGCTATACTACTTCCTGTTTATCGACTTATTATTTTCATCTTTCTGTCCATCCTTCACACATTTTCATCTGATTTTTCTCGTAAACTGTGCCAGTGCTTCTATTGAGTCCACACTTGTCCTGTGTCCACACATGTATGGTATCCAAACACACTTAAATTTGCACTTACAATATTGATTCAGAGTTCAATGAACAGGGTATAACTGACTGCCATTCGGCGACAGCTCTTGTTTTAACTATTTTATAAGATTTTCAATAATGATATTCAATAAATATTCAATCTCTTCTTTTGTGAGTCATGCTTTTTCCAGAACTTTGTCATGCTCAATTTTTTCAAATTGTTTAAATTGTGATGCCTGTTAAAAATAGGATGCAAGTATTCATGATTTTGAAATTTCCAGTGTTTTCAACATATTCTGCAGATCTTATTTTTTGCCCTATTTCCATATTAAAAGATTGAACCTCTACAGCTTTAAGTACCTTGACAAACAGAACACTTACTGTTATTTCTATGATTGTTATGACCCCCCCCCCCCNGAGATTGAGGATCAGGGGTATATTGTTTTTGGCCTGTCTGTTTGTCTGTGCATCCAAAACTTTAACCTTGGCTATAACTTTTGAACTATTAAAGATGGACTCATCATACTTGGCAAATGTATAGGTTTAGTCAAAAGGAACATAAATATGCCCAAATTAATTAGGTAGGGTCAAAGGTCCAGGTCACAGAGGTCAAATTGTAAGTCTAAGTCCATTTTATATGTTATGTGTGTAAAGAAAGATAACTCTAACCAAAATATTAAGATTCCATTTAGGTCTTGGGGGCATATGTAGTTTTTAGCTCACCTGGCTATGCCAGGGTGAGCTTTTCCCATCACTTGGCGTCCGGCGTCCGTCCGTCCATCTGTCCGTCCGTCCGGAAAATCTTTCGTCAAGGATTTCTCAGCTTGTGTATGTAGTAATGATTTGATATTTGGTCTGAAGCTTAAGTATGATAAGTTGTACGGTGTCTCCCCTTTTCGAGTCTGTCACCCATCTAGTTCCTGTTTGACGAAAACTATGATTTTTAAACGACCACAAAAATTTTGCGGTCGTATTATGTTATGGCGCGGTCGTCGGCGTCTGTGGCCAGCATAACTTTGTTTCTAGTGGATGGATCATCTTCAAATTTCAGTATGTGGTTTCTTGGCATAATGGCTATCCCAGGTTTTAATTTCGGGTTTATGGCCCCACCCGTTTCAGAAAAAGGGGTAAAATTGGGTATTTTTGTGTCTGTGGACAGCATAACTTTGGTTCCAGTGAACAGATCATTTTCAAATTTTAGTATGATGTTTCTTGGCACATGCTTTAGCCCGGGCTTTAATTTTATGTTCCTGGCCCCGCCCGTTTTAGAAAAAGGGGCCAAAAGGGGTTAAATTGGTTGTTTTCACATATTTGACTGTAGAATCTTTATTATTTATTGGATTTTGATGGGGTTTCTTTCAGTAAACTCCTTAGAAAATTTCCAATCTGAAGTGTGCCAACGGATTTCACATGGCATATACCGTTCACAAGATAAATGGGGCCCAAAAGGGGCGAATTTCAAAAATTTCATTTTTAT
>MJUU01036620.1:38274-64334 GCA_002080025.1 Modiolus philippinarum | reverse complement strand
TAACAATGGTTTGTTATTGTTTACGCACGTTTCAAAATGAGTTACAAAGGTATGTGTTGCACTCAATAAAATGTATCGAAATTGAATAAAACAGTGCAAAAATGATAAAACTATACCAAAATATTCACAATCGGTCGACAGATAATGAAATAACAACTCATATTAAGTTTAAACGCTCAGCGGCATACCTTGCCGTTGGGATTTCAATGGAAGTCAACGGCATACATAATAAACAACACTTTCAACCTCTGATTTTTTCATATATTCAACATTTAAATTACTCTACATGTAGATAACCGGATAGCTTAAGGTCCAAATATTATCATGGCAATGATTTTTTCAATATCTGTCGGTTCGATCAATCTTTATCAGTGTTTAAAAAAGTTGTGTTTGAGATCTTATGAACATCAAAATGGCTTCCAATGTAATTACTATTGGAGTTGTTTCCTCCTGCTTGTCGTTTGTTTTGAATTCCCTTTCCGGAAGTAGTGTCAATTTCTGGGACGTCCTATAAAATAGTCTGTTGATCCCGAATAACCTATTTCTGATAACTACCATTCCAGAAGTAATTCAAGAGCTCACAATTCACGTTAAAACCGGGTTGAATTCTGGGTTATAGAAAACAAACACCGTCTCAGGTTTTGTGGATTTATTGTGGTTGGAATACAACTGGTAACAATATACATAAAGATAGAGATGACCCTGAAAGTAGTCGAAATACAATACATGGATTGCATATCTTTTCCATTCCGGATTTGACTCTTCATTTCGACGAGGTCATCTGGGGTCAACCGGAGTAAAAATGACGTAATCCAACGTTGGAGCAAGGGACAGATATTTTCTACCAACGAATCTTACGTTGTTATTCAACATATAGGTAAAACATCGTTTTCAACTGACAATGAAATCCACGAGGAACATTTCCAACCCACAAAAAACGAAACTTGAATGGAAATGAAGAAATTACTATCTTCGTCTATCAGCGTCTTGGAACCAGTTTTGTACCAGATTACTCCTTATTTAGCTAAAATAATGAGTGATCCCGCAAATGCGCAATCGGTGTATACATAAGTACTTGTACAAGAAGGATAACTGTTTCATATTTCATACAAAAATATTGTGTACTGTACTGACTATGTAAATAAAAATATAATAACAATAATTTAGCTTTGTCTCATGTTTCTATTAAGTTTATACCAAATATCAATTGTTTCAATCAGTCGATTGAAATATTAAACTCCATATCAAAATAGCTGCTAAAAATATCTGTTGAGCAAAACTATTAAGCCTAACTCATGAACATAAATAATAACATAAGCAATAAGCAAAATTAAGCAACATAGCAGTTAAAACTATAAGTCTATAAGCAAAGCTAAGCAAAAAGCTAAAACATGGAAA
The DNA here is from genome assembly GCA_002080025.1 of Modiolus philippinarum. NCBI lineage: Eukaryota > Metazoa > Mollusca > Bivalvia > Mytilida > Modiolidae > Modiolus > Modiolus philippinarum. Next base: position 62,936 of record MJUU01036620.1, on the reverse strand, counting down.
AATACAATACAACCTCACAGGAGGTGCAAAGGTCCTCAATGGTAATAATAACAATACTGGTAGGTTAGTACATCATCATGACTATATACACCATCATAAAATGTAGTAAGGAATATATCAAGATCCAGAAATCATGAACATTGAAATTATGCCATCATAATAGAATACATAGAAATGGACATCCTATCCAGACTAATAGATGATTTGCCAGTTACAAAAGTTCTTGTCAGTTCTAGTCAAATTTTGTGTTTTTTGTCAAACCTTCAAAGGGAAGTAACTCCTACACCGGACAAACAAACATTAGAACATGCACATTTGTTTTTAAGTACCGTCTTCGTGCTTAGCCAGTCTGGACAAAGTAGTTCCCCACACAATATTCATGATATTCTGCAGTAAGTTGGCATATTTAAATTTTTTGATACTTTCTTAGTCACTGAGAAGACAGTTCAAGTTAGTACAGTTGTTTATTTTTTTTACTTGAAACAAGTAGCACTCTAAAGCATGGTAAGTGCTATTTGGGATTTGGGTTTTAAATTATGTTGTTGACTAAACGTCTGCTAAAAGTTAAACTTTCATAACTTTTGATTAAAAAAAGCTTTATTTTTTGGTTGGCTTTCACAAACAGGGAACCATTCTGTCCCCTTGAGATTTTTCAAAAAGTTACCTCCCCTTGGGGTTTTGCTATATTCATTCTGTTGATTGCAGAACTGGCAAATGGTCTATTCAAATCATAGAGTGCCCAAGATAAAGAATTCCCTCCAAAACTGACCATATGATATGAATATCCAATCAGAAATACAGAATTAAAACTTAAGAGTTCAAAGTACAAAATATGGAGTCAATGCTTAATTACCATATAAGTAAATATAAACATAATTAGCATATAAGGATATATAAACATACAGGTAAATAAATCAATAAATCTGTCTGTCGAGATAATAAATATATACTACATGTACTATGTATAATTGAAATAAACAAATCAAATATTAAATAAAAATGTATCAGTTCCATAGTGTCCATCATTCTATAAAATAAATAATTTTTACTAATTAATCAATATCTATAAATAAAAGTACTGAAAGCACTGTAAAATGACTCTACCACATATATACCATATTAGGTCAGTAACAGACTGGGTAATCTATAATATTTTGAATAATAGTCTTTGATTAAATACATCTTTTAATTTGGCAATTTTTGATGTATATTGTAAATATACGTCCTCAGTGATTGAAATGAAACGTATAAATCAATGCTAATTTTAATTGATTAGCTCAAAGTTCTAATTAATCATACTTTCGTTAAACTGTTGCTCCAAATATATACATGTAATATATCCATTAATAATTAAGACTAATCTGTAGTACACCCTGCAGTAGAGATGAGATTTCATTGATGTTTTTTTTTAAATAAAATTTTGGTAAATAAAATTACACGTGATTTAATTAAGGAGAGGTTAATACTGTAGTGATGCTATGTGATTTGCAGTGTAATTTATTTCAAAATTTATAATTATATCCATAAAATCGGCATAGTTGCATTTAATTTTATTTAGATGCAGGAAATCACCCTCTATCTTTACCTACCATATTATGTCTTTTCCAGGCATACAAGATAATATAAATCTTGAAACAATTTTGCATCATAACAATTCTAAATGCTTCGTATATACCCTGACATTTTATGTAAAAAAGTAACAATGTGGCGACCATGGTATTTTCCAAAGCCAAGCTTCACGAGTTTCAAGTACGACACCTGTATTGAAAGATTACAAGAGGTAATATATATATAGAATAATGGAAGTTTTGTATCGGATACAAAAAATACTGGCGACATAATGGACGAGCCCACTTTGTGGGCGAGTCTATTATTGGAGACAATATTTGAAGTATCCGAAACAAAACATCTATATTTTTTTATCGGTCATTTGATACAACAAGTTTTGAAAAATGAAAATCAATTTTGAAGAAATCATGAAATTGACTATAGTAAAATCCTTTACGGTTTTGTAGATGTATATTTCTTTGTTTACATTGATGCGCTGCTTGACAAGGTAGGCGTGGCTTCAGTTACTTTGAATGTACATAATGGTCAAAATGCAAATTAAAAGTACAAATCCAATTGGATTTGTGCCAAAATTATTTTAGGGTTGATTCAATAAATGTGTCCCTACGTGACCTTCTTGACCAATCAAATGTGGTGATGTTGTGCCTGATTCAACGTTTGCTTCTATATCAATAATTGACAGTTCCTTTGTGAAAAGATGACACAATGCTACATTGTGTGTAAATGTATACAATATTTTGTCTGTTTCCTTCCACATTTGATGGCATTGTGTTTTCTTTAACACAGAAGCTGACAAAAGATTATAAGAATCTAACACCAGGGCGAGGGTCAGAAAGAAAAATCTCAGACACCCAAGGGTAAGATTTCAAGGACTCGGACGAAGCTTGCTGAGTCCGAGACGCTAGAAATCTTACCCGAGCGTGTCTGAGATTTTTTTGTCTCACCTTCTCACTGGTGTTTGATTATTTTTGTCCCCCTCAGCATCCAAAAAAGAAAAAAAAATCTAACAAATCATCGTCGAAACACCATTGTTGTTATTAGTGAATTACTTTCCTTTTCACGACGTCATAAATCATGGAGCACGCGTCCGATTCCGGGGTTATTTCAATGCCAAAAATTTACGCATTTATGGCGTGTTTTAGTTCACTTTTATTCGTTCGAAGACAATATATATTCCATTTAATTGTAATAAATGATATTCTTTTCGATATATGTAGCCTTAGCCGAGTATATCGTAATTATAAGATATGTAGCTTGTCTTACACACCTGTGTAGGACAGAAAAATCTTTCACCGCGAAAACAATGGATTCCCTTGTCCGAGGTGGGAGAAATACACGCACAAACTGACGATGGGGGACAGATTTATTGAATCGGTTCTATCAAAATAGTAGACAGTCTTATTTATATGATAATCGTCCAGATCAAAGCCTCTTGCAAGAACTAAGGAAATATTTGCACAGATTAAACAAGTCACCAACTGATATATGACACTTTTGCAAAGCACTGGTTGGAGAGAATCTCTACATCCTTTTTGACTGTGTTGTGTATACGATGACATCCCGGTCTTAAATTCTCTGGTTTATTTAATGCCGAAGATAATGAAGGCCTAACTTTTCAAAGCTGTTGCATGATGCCAAAGTAGCAAAGTATCTGTTCAATTTTTGTTGTAAGAAATAATGTTTATTCACAGTATACTGGCATAAAGACAAGCCGCTACGGCAGAAATGACCATCTGCAGAATAAAAAATTACAGTGAATTTTATATTTAGTTACTTATTTTGAAAATTGGCATTTGACATGTTCTATCACAACGACAGATCTACAATATTAAAGAGAAGTCATGATATCATGGATAGGTTAATGATTATGCGAGCTGGCTTAAGAGTTTGGGTATTTGTCTAAGAAGGTTGCTTTTGTGTTCATCATTTTCGTGTAAAATGTTCCCTTTGACTGTGTATTTTGTTCGTTTGTTTGTTTTTTAATGCAACTTCGTAGTTTACAAATTTGAATGGAAGGATTTAATATTAACATCACGATAAGAGCCAGGTCTAGGAGTGTTTATAATGATTGATCCGATCCGATTTACAAATTAATAAGGCACGGACCATTTGAGTTTCAGGAGGCCTGGGATTTTCACTCGAACCGGGAAATTTTCTTGCCCGCTTCGCAGGCTAATTATTTTTTCCTATATGAAAAAGAAAGTAAATGGGGTAAATGTCAAGGAGACAACATCCCATATCCAGGTTAAAACGACACAGAACAAAGTATCTAGGGGTCACCGTACGGTCTTCAACACAGTGAGGAACCTCACACCATATAGCAAGCCATAAATGGCCCAAAAAGGTGAAAAAGTGAATAAATCAATAGAAATAAACCACATCCAATAACTCAAACATCAAGAAACTAAAATTTTATAAGAAGACAAGGACAGGTCAATGACCAACATATCCCTGACTTGGGACAGGCGCAAAAATTGCTGTGGGGTTAAACTCGTTTTCTTGGATCCAAACCCTCCCCCTATGTGTGGTGAATGGCTAAAAAATAAATACACAAAAAGACTCACAGTAAAAACCAAACTAGGAAAAAGTCCAACTTATCAAGACGAGTACCCTTACAAATGTACAATGAAGTACATAAAGCATGAAGACGATACATACAGGTACTGTCCGGACAAATGCTCGCAGTTACTGACAGCTAGCTAAGGACATTATTTCCGTTGACAATGATATCAAGCCTTCTTACATATGAAACTTCAACTGAAATACTTCTTAATAGATTTGGTATGCCAACATCATCAATTATGAAAGAATGATATTGTGCAATGCCAAATACTGCCATTATGAAAAATTGTTTAAATTTAGTTATGGTGTGAAGCATTTAGGAGATGATCAATATTTTTGCCAACAAATACCAGAAGTAAGGATTTAACAACAATGCTGTATTTATATCCTTTATGAATAAGTTTGTTCAACGGATTAATAAGTTTGAAAGGACAATTTTTGAATTTATGCGCTTCGTAAATGATATTGCCATAGAAGTTTGGATGTAAAATGCCCTGATGTATAAGAGCCCTGCATGTAGAACCAAATTTTCTTAATAAGTCAATGTATCTACAATAAAATTTAGAGAATGTTTTTATCAATTTATGATATCTAAACCCTTGATGCAGAAGTTTTTCAGCGAGACAAAGATTTCGGTCGTTGAAGTCAGAAACATTACTACATACTCGTGCATATCGAACAAGTTGTGAAATGTAGACCCCCCTTAAGAAGGGGCTAACGGAACATCGCCGTCGAGATGAGGAAAATTGACTATAGGGAAGGAGAAATCACCTCTTTTATCATAAACCTTAGTGTTTAACTTTCCTTGATTTATTGAAATATCAAGATCAAGAAAAGGAGTATAATTACATTGGATTTATTTAAAGTAAGTTCTGCGGGATAAATTTCATCTGTAAATTTAGAAAATTCAGGATTATTTAAAGCCAAAATATCGTCATATATACACCATGCTAGAAAAATTTGTTGAGCCAGGTTTTTTTTTCTAATGGACAGGATCATGGCAAAATTATTTTTTCAACCAGGATGCTGGTCATGGAATTGTTATGAGCAAAAATCGGTGCAGGAATTTTTTTCTCTAAAAAATACCAGCCCCCCCTTGAAAATCAAATGTTCCATGCTTACGAACCATTTGATTTTCGGGGGAGGGGGCTTGGATTTTTACCCGAGCCGGGAAATTTTTTTGGGCCCAGATTATTTTTTCCCATAAACACTATGTTTGGAAATTTTGTTGAGCCAGGCCTTTTTTTCTAATGGACAGGACCAGGGCCAGGTTATTTTTTTCAGCCCAGATACCGGTCAGAACATTTGGGCAAAATCGGGGTTAGACTTTTAAAAAAAAAACATCAGCAAACCCCTCCCCCACCCCGAAAATCAAATGGTCTGTGCCTTGGGCGTACTTTGGACTTGACCACATAAGTTCATGTTCTCCAAAATTCGATGCAATTTATACTTGAACTGCTTCTAATTTGAAAAAAAATCAAAAATGAACTCTGTACTTCATCTCTAATTTTGGTCGTACTCTGGACTCAGAGGGGGATTATACCCTCATCAATGGTAAAAACATAAACCATCAATTTTATTTTAGATATTAATCATACAGTGTATAATATGCATAACATATGTATACCCGGATATTATATTGCGGTACATTGCCTGCTCTTCCAATTGTTCTACTAAAGAACTGTCCATTATCATGCTTGTACATCGAACGACAAAAACTAAGATTTTGACTGCTGTGAAAGAAGGCCAGCAAAAATATTGCGAAGTCGTTTGATTGATCTTATCAAGAACGCATTTACTTACAAAAAAGGACAGAGCTTTAAATATGTAGCCTTAGCATATACATCTACATATTTTACTAACAAAGTACCAAAGGGTAACACACGATACTACACTGAAGAACAGGTGATCAGCATGCTGGAATTTCTCAATGACAATATATTTGTCCAGTTCGGGGGCAAGATATTCCAACAGACAGTCGGGAACGAATTGTGCTCCTCTCTTAGCCGACCTGTTTTTGTTCACTTACGAAACAGAATTTTTGCACAATTTGGTCAAACAAAATAAAATTAAAGAAGATAGATCCTTTAATTACTCATACAGATATATTGATGATGTCTTGTCGCTTAATAATAGTAACTTTGCCGACTATATTCCATTAATATATCCCCCAGAACTTGAAATAAAGGAGACTACAGACACTGACCATTCTGTTTCGTTTTTAGATTTACTTTTGGAGTTTGACGACAGTGGCAACCTCAGCACACGAACTTATGACAAAAGAGACGATTTCAATTTTTGATATTGTAAACTTTCCACACCTCGACATTAATATTCCGTCTTCCCCATCGTATGGAGTATATATTTCTCAATTAATCCGTTACGCTAGAGCATGTAGTCACTATCAAGATTTTTTGAAGCGACACAGATGTTTAATTCGTAAACTTTTAAATCAGGGCTTCGAGAAATGCAGATTAATAGTTTTTCTGAAGAAATTTATTGGACGATATCCAGATTTGATTGATAAATATTCAATTCCTATTTCCAATTTTATTGAAGACGGTTTTGTTTAAGTTTTGGCCTCTCTCTTGATGTTTCTCTCTTTTTGCAACTGTAGTGTGATTTGTGCACCGAGCGACAAAAATATTTTACCTGTATGAAACTAGGCTTGTACATCGAACGACAAAAACATTTTACCTATTAGAGAAAAATTCTAGGTTTTGACAGGATCCGAGGCACACCACTAATTCGGCCTCCCATTGACTCGTATGTTAAATTCCGGGATTTCAAAAATTCCAATAATATAGAAATGAATTTTCCTAGGTGCGGGAACTTGTTTTCCGTTAACAGATCACCAACACGATAAAATAAATACATTTAAACCATATGTTGTATGGTCAAATAAGAAAATAAAATTGAATTGAAACGTTCCGGTTAATTTTGTACATAGTCGCAACAGAGAATTTTCGGTATTTGGTCGTATTTCATTCGATCCGTTCTAGCTTGCATGAGCTTGTTATGCAACTTAATCATGTTTTTTCAACTGTTCTTTGCTCTCCGTCATTCACTTAGAAATATTCTATGATCTTGCTGATTATAACACGTATCAATTGGCTGGAGTCACTACAGATAAAAAGGCACTATTTTTTATAGTACTATTTTTACACAATCTGGGCACACAGAAGCTATAGTTAGTCGTCATATAAGCGGGAGGTTGATGCATCAATAAATCTGATTTAACCCACCATTTTATTTATAAAATGCCCGTTCCAAGTGGGGAATATGACGGCTTGCCAAAAATGCTCTGTGTCGGATTGTGTTCCCCTGATTCAGTCGAATGTTATACGGATTTTCCTTACTGGTCTCTTCCTTTGATCGATTCGGACTTTTGTTGTCACTTTTATTATGAACATTATTATTCTACATGGTGTAAATATGCAGTAAAGAAATATTAATATCATTTGCGAACTTTTACAATTATAGACTGTTTAATGTCAATCTCTGCATTTTGAAGATTCATTGGTAATTTTTCAAACTACAATGTCATTTAAATGTGGATCAATTGATAATTACTATCCGTATAAAATCGAGTTGCCTCGGTAAGTTCCGAAATCACGAAAACTGACGATTGCCCACAACAACGTGAAGTGTATGCTACTTGACTACTAGTAATTGGCTGTTTCACAGACAGAAAGTTTGAATTCGAGTTGTAGGGAGTGTCTGTCAATATAATACATGTATTTGTACTTCATTGATCACAATAACAGTAAGTGTGCATTTTTGCACTGGCAGCTGTAATAGGTCAGAAAACTGAATTGGGTCAGGGGTGGGTATAGCACGTGGGGTTTGGTTGTCAAAATTATTAAATATATGAACTATGAATGGGGGGAATTTTGCAAATCTCAGCCGTAGGTTGAGACCTTTGGGAGGCGAATGCAGCAATGATTCTGACTTTGTCGACAGGTATAACGTTATCTGAAGAATTGAGTTAAATTATGAATGAAAAACCTAACTTAAATATTGTAATATCATGTCACTTAATTTCAAAGCCAAGTACATATATACATTCGTTGAAAAATGTCTTTCAGTATTCTCATTTTTTAAAACATATTACTCATTATTTACTTTCTGCATGCATGTACACTAATCACACAAATTCCAATTTTGACTTATTAGGCCAGTTTGCAAGAATAAGTACATGGACAGACAAACAAAATTCATTGCATAGTATCAAAATAGGAAATGACATTAAAACTACAATTCGAAAAATAAAAAAAAAATGGTTGCAATGATTTTTCATTTATTTCTATATTTCATTGTCGAATCGAGCTTTTCAGCTGTTTTATTTTTATTTCGTCCTTCCTCACCCTTTTCTTCTTGAAAAATACCCTTAATACAACTATTAAAAAACTTAAGCCTCAGCCCATCAGACACTACATATTTAATAATAAAAAAAATCTTCCAAATTTTTCGGCAAATAGTAGTAACAAATCCATTTAATAGCAACTCTGAAAGTTGAGGGTCCCCAGGAGGGGGGGTCCTAGGAATCAAATAATCATTAAAGTTTTGCCTTGTTAATCAAATAATCATTACATTTTTACCTTGGTAATCAATAAATTTTTGGCTTATTAATAAAAAAATATATAAAAATGCAATAATCATTAAATAAATGCTCTCGTAATCAAATAATCATTAAAAAAATACCCTGATAATCAGGTAATCAAGAACCTCAAAGTTGTTTAAAAATTGCAATTTTGGTGCTACATTTATTTCGGAATGTTTTGAGATGAGGAAAGGATTTGTCATATAAAATGTTTACCAACTGGTATAAATTACTTTTTTCAATTTATTAAAGGATATTAAGTGTTAATAATATTAACATCAAGTATTCGACATGACTTGTATTGCATTTGTACATCATTTCTCTTTTTTTTTTTTAATCATGTTAATCTAGCATAATGAGTTTTGTGCTAATAAATCTGTATATAACAGCGTCAAAGTTTTTTTTCTTTTTAGGTTTTTGGTGGTCATTGTACTTTTTGTGTAAGAACGAATGACAAATGCATATTTAAATTAATAAGTCCCGAGATTCAACATGTTCAAGTAGATTATTTTCAGTCTGAGATCTCAACAGTCTTTTTATATCCCCCTTTTATATAAGTCAGTCAGATTGGTGGAGACGAAACAAATAAAAGTAGATCTATTTATCTTGCATTCAGACCAACAGTATCTATTTAGTTCCTGGTCAACACGCTGTTTATTTTATACAGTAAATCAATATTACAGGTGGCGCTTCTATCATGGAATCTATAAATATGTACATGACACGTCTACACTATTATGAAAATCATTAATGTTCTGATTCATCACACACACACACACACACACACACACACACACACACACACACACACATCATTTATTACAATATTAACAAACTTAAAAACAAATTGTAAACTTTAAATATTTAAAATTTCCATAATTTAAGTGGCTGGGAGTTGTGGCGTGCTCCTGTAATCTAGCTACTTGGAGGCCGGGATAGTGGACAGTTTGAGGGCAGGGGTCCTGCTCTCCGTTGTTCTATGTCGATCGGGCGTCCGCACTAAGTTCGGCATCAATATGGTCACGTTGAGGGAGCTTAACGTGCCCAGGTTGTCTAAGGAGAGACGTACTGGTCCAGGGTGGAAACACAGCAGACAAAAGTCTCCGTGTCGAACAGTAGTGGGATCGCGCCTGTGAATAGGCAGCGGTTGGCAGCCTGTCCAATATAATTAGACATTGTCCCTTTTTTACACTTCGATTTTAAATTGTTGGTGGGGAGAACGTACGAAGAAAAATTTCTTTTACAACAATGATAATTTTTTTAATAAAAAATGAATATGCTGGGGAAGGGGGGGGGGTTGTTATCTGTCATACTGTATATTTAGTTTTTGAAACATGACACGTGTAATTTATTTCTATTCCACCAATGTCTCAAAATCATACCCATTCTGAACGATATTTCTGTTTTTTACAGTCACCCAAAAGTGTGGTAGAAATTTGTGAAGTTGTATTGTCATCAAAGTCATGTGATTTCGTTACCGTACAACGGGTGACTGTTTGATGGGGTACTTTTTCAGATTTTTTTGTGTTTCTCAATGATCCTACATCGATGCAAAAAAAAAGTCTTCAACTTACTATGAGGTATTAGTGTTTGCTTGAAAGCCTCATGGAGACTTTTAAGTTGAATAACAACGAAAAAGTGTTTACGTTGCTTGGTATGAGGATTTTGTCCCATGAATATTTACTCAATTTCTTTTCATCTATGCGCTTTACAAAATATTTGAACTAATAAATAATCTTTTTGTATTTTCTTCTAGAAAAAACTTTCTAACGACGCAAATAACGTTGAAAACCTACGTATTGGAGGAATATTTTCAAGAGTGGTTAAATGTGGTGACTTTAAAAACTCAGTAACTTTTACTGTAATCTGCATGGTCTCGAAAACACGTTAAAAACAACAACATATTGTCTTCTTGAAACTGTTTTGCTCTTAGTTCACCAAAGTGCTGAGATTTTTAACCTTGTTTGTGAATTTTGCAATGTATTTGTTCTGACGAGGATGAAAGGAATGGTGTTCAAAGTTAGTTAACAAATGAAATGCAAAATTACAGTGCTTTGACTTCTGCAGGTGGCAGTTTCGACAACATATATCTCAACATGGCAGATATAAAGTAAAAAAACAATGACCGAAATAAAAACATAGCTTTGAGCACGGCCCTTACAAAGACCCAAGAACACGCAAAAGTACCCAAGATTGCCCCCAAAACATAAAAAAATACATCACGAGACAATAATAAAAAGGATGAAATATACACTATTTTAAGGATCGGGGACCGTGCAAAAGTCCGAAGGGCCATTGGTCCGAGGACCCATTTGTCCGAAGGTTCATTGCTCCGAAGGTCCGTTAGCCCAAAGCTCAATTTTTGATGATTAATAGGCTTAAATAACGTATGGGATTCCGATTTACGTTTTCATGGCGAGATTAAATAAGATATGAAACACTACAAGTGATCATGTGTTGAGCCTGCATGGATAAGCGTGAAAATGAAAATATTGATAAACAGGACGATTTCATTTACATAAATTACTTGATGTCTAATAATAGAATTCAAGATGACCTCTACGCTCGACACGATCTAGATGAAACAATATTAGGCGAATAAATTGATACAGTCGTTAACAGCACTGGTCTTTTTTCCGACGAGGCCGCGAAAAGTATATTTGGTACGAAGAGTATTGTACCCAATAGTTATCAAGATGCATTTGTTTACGAGTAAATGCAAGGAGCGACGTAAGATACATTTCATGACGCGCGTAAAACTTCTAAAGGATTAAGAAATAGTAATGGTGCATTACATGAAACCCCGCCACGTTTCACAATTTTTGAAGTTTCAAGGGTCATAACCCTCTTAGGATCTCTGTACCCAAGTAGAACTTAGTTTGAATTTCTAGTAAACAGCTTACATACAAAGTTTGGAGACAGTATGTAATTTTGTTAGTCAGAACCTTAAAATTCACAAAATTTCAAATTTCAAGGGGCATAACTCCAGAACCCCTTGGACCTCTGAGCTCAAAATTGAACTTGACCTGGGGTTTGTGGTAAACAGTTTTCATACCAAGTTTGAAAACTGTATGTTGTTTCTTTCAAAAGATATCAGTCAGAAACCAAAAAAATCACAGAATTTCAAAGTTTCAAGGGGCTTAACTCTAGAACCCCTTGGACCTCTGAACCCAAAATCACACTTGACCTGAGTTTTGTAGTAAACAAACATACGAAGTTTGAAGACAGTATGTTATTTCGTTCACAAGTTATCAGTCGGAAACTATCGGGGGACGGTCGTGCGGACAGACGGACGAACGGACACACGACTGAGGGTATCACATAATACCTCGCCACTACGTGTGGCGGGGTATAAAAACGGCATAAATCGAAGTCGTATGAACCAGGCAAGTCGCGATTGTAAGCGAGAACTTAACGCGGCTTATTTCACCGATTACTCCCGTTTAACATGCGAAATTAGAGAGGCATCGAATAGTAATCCAAAGAAATCTTTTAGCAAAATGTTGATATTCCGTTGGATGAGTTATATGAATATATCAAAGAGATTAAATCTTCAAATGAAGAACCGAATTGCGATATCCCAGTTCTATTGTGTTTTTTAAGGTTTGATTATTGTAATTATTTCTTGACCACTTAACAATATTCTAAATATATAAGAACATGTATGGCACGCGATAGTAACAAAAATGCGGTATACCTAGTATTTCGAACGAAAACTAGGGGTTTTCGTGCGAAATACTAGGTATACCGCACGTTAACTAGGGGGTTTCCGATCGGTATACATAGTATTTCGCCGAAAACCCTAGTTTTCGTTCGAAATACTAGGTATACCGCATTTTTGTTACTATCGTGTGCCATAAGGCTATGGCACGCGATAGTAACAAAAATGCGGTATGGCACGCGATAGTAACAAAAATGCGGTATACCTAGTATTTCGAACGAAAACTAGGGTTTTCGGCGAAATACTATGTATACCGATCGGAAACCCCTAGTTAACGTGCGGTATACCTAGTATTTCGCACGAAAATCCGTAGTTTTCGTTCGAAATACTAGGTATACCGCATTTTTGTTACTATCGCGTGCCATAAACATGATTATCCTCTTTTTCGTGACAAGAACTCTCTAACGCTCGTAATTATTTACGGAGAGCGGGATTAGCATGTTCCTACTTTTACTAGAGCGAGGAGCTTTAGCTCCGAGGCCTTATTTCATAGAGCATCACTTATATTCTCTAACGCATTTATCACATATTTACATTTCGAGTGATTTTATCAAAGGCTTTTCAGTTTTAATAATCAAACTATACGTAAATGCCTTTTGGCAAAAATCACTTGGTTTTTAATTTCAATAAAATGAAATGTACTCAATGAGTTATCAGTCACTTTTGTCTCTGTTATACTTCGCATATGTAAGAACATGATAATCCCCTTCTTCGTGAAAAAGTACATGCGTTAGCGAGTACTTATCACGAAGAAGAGAACTATCAGATCTTATAATTTTAGAATATTGTAAAGTACTCCGGACATAAATAGAATAATCAAACATTATAGACACACAATAGATAGACTAATTTAGCCCAATTTGACTTCACCCATGCATGCCATTATTGGAGTAATTCAGGTCTATAGAAAACTCTGAGAGTAATAAAACAGGTGTTATAAATGAAATTATAAAGAGTTTTTGATTATGGAGAAGGAAGGTTTAGAGCCTACAGATGTTCAAAGAGATGAATTACATTATACCGACTTATAATTTTATATTATGGAACCTGAGCTTTAAATGTGCTACAATGGGTATATGTTTTTTAGCTTTTTATTTTATTTTACTTTATTATTATTATTATTATTATTATTTATTTATTTTGGTTGGGGCTGATTTAACAATTTGATCATTACAGGATCCTGATGCCCAAGACATAATTCGTGTACATATTACGTTTTTGATAATTTAGTTTGCTCTATGTACATATATTTACTCAATTTCTTTACATAAGATATGAAAAGAATTATTATATGTATCCTGTTATCTGATTGGTGGAGACTTTTTTTATTTGGTTGTTCAAATCGTGTAATTAAACTTTGAACTAATTCTGATATTTCACCCTTAACACCGGTAGATACAACCTTCGTTCTGGATGATCCAGAAACTCTTTGTCATATTTGTCAATTGTGCCTATATGCTGAACAAAATTAAAAAAAATATTTCCAAAAAGATGGTTTTAAACCCCGAAACGCCATTTGTATGCTCCAACGCTTTATTCTTGCCTTTTGATTTAAGTANTGATTACCCCCCCCCCCCCCCTTAATCTATTTTTGGCTTTGTGTTCATTTGCCTATGTATTATACTGAATAGCAAATTAATTATTTGCCGATGTATTATACTGAATAGAAAATTTATTGTTTGAAAATATTATAATACTGGCTTTTGAGTGAATGACCGCTTCTTTATTATTACATCCTAGCTCTTTTGTTCTAGCTGGGGTGATCTGAGTCGGATTACCCCAGCAATCTCATTCAGTTATAACAAAGGAAATTTATTTATTATTTTTATTTTTTGTCAAGGCCAGGCTTTGAGAACTGTTCAGTTTTTTGCACTTAGTAAAATTTTATGTTTTACTATACATAAAATTTTCAAAGATAAAGATTTTAAAGACTTGAAAAATAACTTTGTCCATAATGTGATTCGAACCAGGGTCGTCTCCTGGAGTAGACTTCTGCCTTACCTATTAAAAAACGAACTCGTTGGAATTATCGTGTTAAAAAATCGTATATAAAGAATCGTTGTGGGGCACTTAAAGGATATATATTATAATTATAGTATAGAATATTTATTTTATTAGATTATAAGTACGGAAATAATTTTAGGAAGTTATATCGGTTTTCCTTCACTTAATATATTAGCTGGGATGTAAATCAGTTATCACACTCGGACTTGGTGTGTTTGTATTACTTATTTTACAGATAATTGCTTTACAATCTAAATGAAATGCCTCAAGCAGTTTTAAGCTTTTGACCCTAACACGTGATTCTTTAGTAAGAACATGATTTCTTATGTTCTTTACAAATAAGACAGATGAAATCCTGCTATCTGATTGGTGGAAAGTACTTTACTATATTCTAAAAATGGATGGTCAAAAATGATTTACCTTGACTTTGAAATATTAGCTTATAGTGATGGATTTAGAAAAGGCGACTGTTGGTTGTTGGAAACTATTTTATTTATATGTTCATGTATCTATTCATTTATTTAAAAAAAAATAATTCCCTCAAAAATCGTCGTTCACTCCTTTTCATAGAGCAAACATTTACATGTACTAAGTGAAAGATTATTCTATTTTTAAATATTGTTGTTAGAAAATATATTCAATTAATGTACATGTACATTTTACAAATTTCGATGTTTTTCACTATATGGACTTTTCATTGTTAGCTCACTTTATTAGAGAAAATGCATGCACCTTAATTACAGTGCTGATGGCAATATAAGGATCTAACAAATTGACCTGAATGGATACATGTATTGTCTAACAAAAATTTTTAAACAATAAGACAATCCCTTAATCGGTACATGGAAAAAGAAGAAGACGTGTGCTCTATGAAAAATAGAGTGGTGAAATAAAAACTTGTGACTGGACGAGAGAATGTGAGTATCGTTACATCCCAGCTCTTTTGTTCTAGCTGGAGTGATACGAGTCGGATTATCCAAGCAATCTCATCCCTGTTAGAACAAAGGATATTTGTACTTTTTTTAAGTTGTCACGGCTAGATTTTGAGAACTGTTCAGTTTGGGACTTTGAAAAATTTTGTGTGTTACTATCCATAAAATTTTCAAAGATAAAAATTTTAAATCCTTGAAAAATACCATTGCCCATAGTGGTATTCGAACCAGGTCGTTGGAATCGTATGTAAAGAATCGTGGTGTGCCAACATAAGGATACATATATTATAATTAAAGTATAGGATATTTATTCCATGTCTTTTAAGCATGCATGGAAATATTAATTTTTTTAAGAATGGAAATCGGTTTTCCTTCACTTAATATATTAGCTGGGATGTAGATTAGTTATCACACTCGGCCTTGGTGTGTCTGTATGAGCTTACGGAGGCCGTCGAGGATGACCTTATGTAATAGGGTATTTATTCCGTCAGTGTATTCCTCCCTTTGGATAAAATGCACTAGTGTAGAATATCCACAACATCTCGTTAACCAATCACATTGAAGTACTGACCGTGACGGAATAAACACCAAGGTAGAAATGCAATAGGTTGTTTATATACCCGGAAATTGTGCACGCCAGAAAGAAAGTACGCTTACACTTGTACAGACGCGCTGCGTCCTCGTGTGACAGGCCGATAAGTGATTTGTATTAAATAAAAGAAATGGAGCTCTACATTAAATGAAACAAGAAAGGTCTACTTGAATTTTTTTTCCGTAAGTACAAATTTCAAAAAGTTTGTTTCTGATTGTAAAATTTTACATTTTTTTACATCATGTATTTCATAACAGTATAAAAATAATGTAAACGTTGGCAGTTTGATTATGAAGTTTGCCTCAAGTGCGTAATTCGCGGTTAAAGTGGATGTTTAGGGGTACTTATCATTATGGAAGAACAAAACTATATATATCCGGATTTTCTCCAAACTTAGCATACTGATTAATAAAGAATTGATGAATACGTGTGCAAAAAATAGTTCGTTTCCGCCCTTCCACGCAGTGCATTAAAAAAAAAGTCTAAAGTTAACCAAATTCTGTAATGAACTCCACTCTATTTTTAGTCATGTCATTGAATACAACTTCAAATTAGAGGCCCAAACAGGTAACCTTAATTAGTTTTTTGGTCAGATTTTCTTTACATGTATTAAATTGAATTGTAAAACACTCAACTACCGTCAAGAATAAATATACAGATACAAAAATCCCGAAATATTCCAATAGATGTCGTATTACATTGTATTTCATCGTACTGAGGTACAATGATCATTTTGAGTGCCTCGACATTGGTTTAAAAATAACATTACCCGCCAAGCTGAACACAATGGTGTCCTGTAAAACCTTAGCAACGGTTATGTCTTTATGGATGAACAAAATATTCATCTGTGAAATCAATTATGTCATATTTCCCCTTCAAGAATAAACCTTTCCCTATGATTTCATACAGGAATTGTGTACGCCCCGTTAATTTTCGAGTTGTAATATTATTATACCCCTTTGGAATACCCTTGTCCGTCCGTCCAGCCAAAGTTCGTCACACTTTTCTCAGCTACTGCTTGGCCGATTTATTTCAAATTTAGTATTTGAGTTTATATATAGGGGGAATGCGTCGGAAGCCATTTTGTACACCCGACGATATCAACTTCTGTTCGGCGAGACTTAGCCATTTTCCCTTTATTGAACATTGTGAAAATTTTCGTCGCACTTTCCTCAGCTAACGCTGGACCGATTTATTTCAAATTTGGTATTTGAGTTTATATATAGGGGGAATGCGTCGTAAATGAATTTTGTCATCCTACGATATCAACTTCCTGTTTGGCGGAATTAAGCCATTTTTCCCTTTATTGAACATAGTGAAAATTTTCGTCGCACTTTCCTCAGCTACTGCTGGGCCGATTAATTTCAAATTTTGTATTTGAGTTTATATATTGGGGGAATGCGTGGTAAGTGATTTTTTTGCACAATATCATGTTCTTCTTTCATAATTGATCATGTTGTTATACCAAATCTATTTAGAAGTATTTCAATTGAAAATTTCATATGTAAGAAGGCTTGATATCATAGTCAACGGAAATTATGTCCTTAGCTAGCTGTCAGTAACTGCGAGCATTTGTCCGGACAGTACCTGTATGTATTGTCTTCATGTTTTATGTACTTCATTGTAAGGGTACTCGTCTTGATAAGTTGGACTTTTTTCTAGTTTGATTTTTACTGTGAGTCTTTTTGTGTATTTATTTTTAGCCATTCACCACACATAGGGGGAGGGTTTGGATCCAAGAAAACGAGTTTAACCCCCCGCAATTTTTGCGCCTGTCCCAAGTCAGGAATATGTTGGTCATTGGCTTGTCCTTGTCTTCTTATAAAATTTTAGTTTCTTGATATTTGGGTTATTGGATGTGGTTTGTTTCCATTGATTTGTTCACTTTTTTACTTTTCGGGACCATTTAGGGCTTACTATATGGTGTGAGGTTCCTCACTGTGTTGAAGACCATATGGTGACCCCTAGATGTTTTGTTTTTGATCGTTTTAACCTGGATATGGGATGTTGTCTCCTTGACATTTACCCCATTTCCTTTCTTTTTCATATTGGTCACCCTATATCAACTTCCTGTTTGGTGGTACTTAACCACTTTCCCCATTTTAATGTTTAAGTAAATACGAGTGGGGGTATTTGAGTTTATATATTGGGGAATAAATGCCTCGTAAGCGATTTTGGTCATACCACGATATCAACTTCCTGTTTGGTGGGACTTGGTCATTTTCCCCTTTATTGAACATAGTGAAAAATTTTCGTAGCACGTTTCTCAGCTACTGCTGGGCCACCGATTTATCTCAAATTTGGTATTTGAGTTTATATATGGGTGAATGCGTCGCAAACGATTTTGGTCATCCTACGATATCAACTTCCTGTTTGGCGGGACTTTGCCATTTTTCCCTTTATTGAACATAGTGAAAATCCTCAGCTACTGCTGGGCCAATCAATTTCAAATTTTGTATTTGAGTTTATATATTGGGGGAATGCGTGGTAAGTGATTTTGGTCACCCTATGATATCAACTTCCTGTTTGGTGGGACTTAGCCATTTTCCCCATTTTAATGTTTAAGTTAACACGAGTGGGGGTATAAAAAATGTACCTAGCACGACAACGCGTGCAACATCATGTTTTATCTTCGCCAGGTTTATTTTTGTATGATGGTTGTGAACACACCAAGCACCAACTATTTACAATTTAAATGTACAAAACCAGCACCATTGATACTTTTTATTTTGTAAATATGTTTGTTGTAATGAATGCATCATCCCTATGTGATTTATATACCCGAACTAGCTAAATATCCAATTCACCGAAAGCGTGTTTCTACAATATGGCCGATGAAGTAGACGCCCTCCTAATTAGCATGTTTAGAAGGGAGATAATTTCACACAATGACTTTTCAGACTGTGATAACTATTACATATTTCTTATTCGAGAGTTAGCACATAATCACTTCTCCTCGACCAATGGAAAATCTTCATTTGGAGCTTTAATTCTTATAAACCACACTTTTTAATGTGATTATAGAAGGCTATAGGCATTTATTGACCATCATACCGAAAGAGATCAATGCTTAGGGCTATGCTTATAACTGCTCATAATGACAACTAACTATCATCACAAACTGAAGTGGCGCTTGAATAATAAATTATAATAATACTTTTATTCTAATAATAATTTAAATCAGTTTTAGTATCCATTTTGCTTGAAATTCCCTTCACAAATGAAATACATTGATTTTTTAAAGAAGGATGAAATAATTTACATTCAAAAATTCTTCAAAAATTCTTTTCTTTCCTTATAATTGTTTATTCAATTCTCAAAGGTACCTATGAATAATAAATTATAATAATAATTTTATTCTAATAATAATAAAATTGATGGGTGTTCCATGGAACACTTTTGTCGACTGCCATTGTGGCTCAGTTAACCTTTACATTGCGTGTAAAATCAAAATTCTAAGTATCAGGTGTATGTATGGATCAGGAGAAAAAACATATCATGTTAATTTGTTTAGAATATGAATTATAATTTTGAAGGTCTTGCAGATTAACAAACCAAATGAACATTAGAGCTATTTTTGTTCAGTGAACCTCTAAAATCTGCAAAATTGAAATTCTAAGTATCAGGTGCACAATTAAATCAGGTGAACAACATATCCTGCAAGTTTGGTTGGAATATGACACAGTTTTGAAGGAGTTCAAGATTAACCAATTGAATAGACTAAGAAAAGTGTAACGACCATTTACCATATTTGTTGAAAATATTTAAGAGTCGGTAAACAAGTAATAGATGTCTGACAGACCTCAATTCGATAAGCGCAATATTGGACTCCATGCCAAAGCCACATACAAAATTTGAAGTGGCTGTGATAAGTAGTTGCTCAAAAAAAGTGTTACGAAAACTTGTACCATTGGCCATATTTGTTGAAAATATTCCAAGTCGGTAAACAGGAAGTAGATGTCCAACAGACCTGAATTCGATAAGCGCAATATGGGACCCCATACCAAAGTCACACTCACAATTTCAAGTGGCAGTAATTTGTAGTTACTGAGAAAACGAAAACTTGTACAATTGTCCATATTTGTAGAAAATACTCAAAGTCGGTAAACGGGAAGTAGATGTCCGACAGACCTGAATTCGATAAGCGCAATATGGGACCCCATACCAAAGTCACAAAATTTCAAGTGGCTGTAATTTGTAGTTGCTGAGAAAACGAAAACTTGTACCATTGTCCATATTTGTAGAAAATACTCCAAGTCGGTAAACAGGAAGTATATGTCTGACAGACTTGAATTCGATAAGCGCAATATGGGACTCCATACCAAAGTCACATACAAAATTTCAAGGGGCTGTGATAAGTAGTTGCTGAGAAAAGTGTTACGAAAATTTTTACCATTGACAGTACTTGTTGAAAATATTCCAAGTTCGTAAACAGGAAGTAGATGTCTGACAGCCCTGAATTTGATTAGCGCTATATAGAACCCCATACTAAAGTCACAAAATTTCAAGTGGCCGTGATTTGTAGTTGCTGAGAAGTGTTTCGAAAAAAGTGGGATGGACAACGACAACGAAACGCCGCAAGACGACTAAAGTCGACTAAAGTGATCCCTATATGTCGCCACACACTGCGTGTGCAGGCGACACATTAAATCAGTTTTAGTATCCATTTTGCTTGAAATTCACTTCACAAATGAAATACATTGATTTTTTTAAAGAAGGATGAAAGAATTAACATTCAAATTTTCTTTTCATTCCTTATAATTGTTTATTCAATTCTCAAAGGTACCTAATACAAGCTTTACATGTATCTGGATATATAAGTATAAATGCTTGGGGCAACTTGTGAAGTGACATGTAAAGAATTTATGTCGCATGAGTTCAATTGTTCATAAGTGATTACACAAATGATTGAATGGGGGTAATAACAAAATTACAGAACAAAGTGGTCTTGAGACAAGTCCATGAGACAAAAATGCAAATCAGGTGGAAACCGCCGGCTAAATTGTCGATCGCAATGGTCCTGACTTGGTACAGGTATATCAAAAGAAATCGTTTGATTGAATTTGTATTCTTAATTAATTGAATTTAATCAAGACATAATTGATTTTGAAAATATCCTATAAATTATTTTGGAGGAGTGATTATGTTGTAAATTGGACAAAAAATGATTTGCCATGTTTTATGTACTATAAACCCTCGCCTACGCCTCGGGATTAATTGTCCATAAAACATGGCAAATCATTGTTTAACCTATACGAGTCCCCCATTAGCACGTTCTTACTAAAGGAAGACGCAGGTAAAAGCATCGGCACCTTCGGCGTCTCGGCCTTCACCTGTGTACTCGTGTGGAAAAAGAAGCCTCCCAAATTCAATAAAGGACACTGCTACGGTATCTTATACCAATGAACTCATTTATGCAAAAAAATAATTCTATATACAATATATCAGCATTGAAAACATAAAATTTGATATTTTCTGCCCTTGAAGGATCAGGCAATGAACATTGGGCTCGTGAAGGATGTTCGTACAGGACTAAACCTTTAAAAAGACTTGAATGTAAATTGATTGAGTCATTAGTTAGAGTTTAACTCCAGTGAGCAATATTTCAGCTATATCAGAACGAATGCAATAAATTAATTTGAAAATATTAGTAAATAATAACAAAATATCGAAGTTACTGTTAATTTATTTTCTGCATATGCGCATTTCGACAACTTATGTCTCATCAGTGCAGATAAAACCAAAACATTTTGAAGTTCATTAACCGAAAAACGTGTAAAAGCTGATAGAGAACGAATAATCAAAAGGGTCTAAATAGAAAAGCCAAAATTCGGCTAAGGACAGAGCTATGTTTAAACAAAATTTCGTAAAATTTAGATATTGCATGTTTCAATAAAGTCGGTTTTCGAGTCAGCACCGAAGTACTGACTACTGAGTTCGTGAATAGCCTCGGAGACTAACTGTCCACTAGTAAAAGGAGAAAGAACAAAGGTGGAAGGGATAACCGGGACAACGAGTTTTGATTGCCACTTCAAAAGGGGTGAAATGGTTAGGGGTAGGAAATTTAGACAAATTGACTCTGCTCTCTTTAGAAGAAATATATATCTTTATTTATAAATGCACATTTTTACCCGTAAGGGTTGAAAGCATATATAGACATATAAATGAAACAAATACAATCTGTCAAAAAATATTGACTGTGGTGTACTATGCAAATAGTTTTCCACTTTCCTCAGTATAAGTGACTTTTTAATAAATGTAGCAACATATTGCAATGAACCGATAAGAGGTCTTTATACTGCATGAAGCGTGGCGTGTCTTTTTTCAGTCTGGCGAAAATGGTTCCCGGCCAGGCTTCCTGTATTATGACCTGACTTATCTGCATAGACAGGGCATTCCCCTATCCACCACCTGAAGATGCGCCTGGCAGCTCTAGCCGGGGTCCCTGAAAACCGATTCAGGTGCCTGGAATTTGTAAATTAATATAAGACTGTTAAATTATAATTGAACCTCATCACATGCAAATTAGGCATCAACATATAACTCATGAAATATGTAATGAGGTAACATTTGAAGTGCATTGGAAGCCTTATACCTTAAATAGTAAAACACACACTGTATGGTTCCACATGAATAAGTCAAACTAAGCAAACTATGCTATAAGGATCATTTAATATTTTTACGAAGATTCCAGAAATCAGCTTAAACGCAAAGGCGAACCTGCAGTTTGACGGACGGACGTATGAACGAAAGAACGAATCAGATGGACTTCCATTAAAGATGTAAATTATTAAGAAATATTTCAATTTGTGTTATTTTACAGATTAATGTTTTAATTTTATGTAGAATGATAATATAAAACATGTTGAAGGAAAGTAATTTAAAAAAACTTGAAATGCTTGTTTTTCCTACATTTTGCTTACATGAATGCTCTTCATACCGTCGGAAAACCGTTTCAAATGATAGATAGGGATCGAAATAGGTTTTTGGTGCAGGAATTTCGAAATAAATGGTGGGTTAAACCGGTTTTATGGCTAGCCTAACCGCCCTTCCATTGCAGTAGTGTCCGGTAGCAACTCAACAGTAATGTCATTTAAAGGTGGTAGACAGTTAAAAGAAATGATCATCCCAGTATTAAGTAAAGAAATAATCTTGAATCAGAGTTTGGACCGAAACTTCAAATTTTTCCACAAAGGACTGATATCTATTAAATTTATAATGATCGTATGAGGCGGAATTTTTTTTAAGCCTAGATTACATTTGTAATTAGGCGGTCAAGAAAATAACTGTGTCTAATGAGAAAGTCTCAATAATTTGTTCTAGCTCTCGCGTAATTGTAGTGATTTTATGCTGTACATTTGATTACATGTTGTAAATATAACATGTATAATAATCGTACTTTTTTTAAAGATATTTTCCCTCTTGTCTGGTATCATTTACAGCGGAATTAATACATGAGATGATTTTATGTATGCACAACATATTGGACAACCCATAATATTTTTTATGTATTTTTTTTTCCAACATATTGGACAACCCATACTATTATTTCTTATTTTATAAATCATCGGAGAACTTCAAGGTTATATACTTGCATCAGCAGATCAAATATCAAATTGTTATTGGCTCGGTCAAGTCGATCCTTCACGACCCAAAATTTACGTTGCTTGGTCCTTCACGTGCAAGAAAAGAGCTTTTTGGTCCAAAGGATCCAAGCAAAACTATATAATAGAGATATGATACCATCCTAAAGCTTCTTCTCACTATATCTGTGGGAATATCATAACAAATAATACGAAAAAGATAACTATCGTATCAAAATATGACCAAATGTGGGTATATGTCAATGAAAATTGCACAGGGTAAGATGCTGTCTTTTTCGTTTTTCAGAACACTGCAAGATATATTCGTAATTTTTTACACCAAATTAGCCATTGAATGGCAGGTGACTTCCATTTTGACAGACAGCTTTAGTTTTTCAGATTTCATTTTTGCTTTTAAATAATTGTCTATTAAAATTTAAACATGACTAAAAATCACTGATTTAGTCGTTACCGAACCGTTACCTGATCCATCACGCATCAACCCCAGTCACTCTGTCACGTTTCAAGACTATTACTACGTTTTATATGGCCACGTTTCGTGTCATGTTTTGTCATATTTTAACGGTCTCTACGTTTTACTAGGTTTATGCCACGGTTCAGTACGTTTCCCTACGTTTTGCGCGGTTTTACTACGGGTTACATGTACTTGATTTGAATTATCCAGGTTTCACAACGTTTTAGNTGATTTTTGCCTAAAAAATTTTTCTGACCAGCATCTGGGCTGAAAAAAAAAATAATCTGGCCCTGATCCTGCCCATTAGAAAAAAAAGCCTGGCTCAGCAAAATTTCCTAGCATAGTGTATATGGGAAAAATAATCTGGCCCGCGAATCGTGCAAAAAAATTTCCCGGCTCGGGTAAATATCCCAAGCCACCCCTGAAAATCAAATGGTCCGTGCCTTAGTACGTTTCTGTCGATATAAACTACGTTTTAGTAGGTATTGCTAGGGTTCGTTACGTTTTAACTACGGTCTGCTACGTTAATCGTAGGTTTCAGTACTGCTACGTACCACTACGAACCAAATAGTTGTTAGTGTTGATGTTAGGAATAAACATAATAAAAGTTAAATATTTAAA